>JAKCPB010000972.1:0-83676 GCA_021442155.1 Cymbidium sinense
AACCCACAATAAACCTAAAATAAAAACATAAAACCTAAACCTAAAAAAAAATAAATTAAAAACCTAAACCTAAACCTAAAAATAAAAAAATAAAACTTAAACCAAAAAAAAATAAAACAAAAATAAAATTAAATTAAAAAATAAACCTAAACCTAAAGAATAAACTAAAATAAAAAAACCTAAAAAAAATAAATAAACCTAAAATAAATAATAAACTAAATAAAAAAATTAAAATAAACCTAAATCTAAATAAAATTAAATAAAATAAAAAAATAAAAAAAATAAATTAAACAAACTAAACCTAATTTTACTTAATTAAAAATAAATAAGTAAACCCTAAATCCTAAACTTAAAAAAAATAAACTAAAATAAAACCCTAACCTTAAAATTAAACTCTAAACCTGACCTAAACCAACCCTAAACCCTAAACCCTAAAACTTAACACTAAACCCAAAAAACCTAAACCTTAAACCCTAAACCCTAAAAAACCATAAACCCTAATCCCTAAACCCAAAACCCTAAACCATAAACCCTAAAACCCTAAACCCTAAACCCAAAACCCCTCCTCCTCCTCCCCACCCAAAGCACTCTCTCATTCTCTGAGATTTTGAATCCCTCTTAGTGGTGCATCCTCCACTAGAGATTTTTATGGCTTTGGCCTTGGTTTTGATTGAATTCAAAGGCTTGAAGGGCATCCGACCATTTGCATGATGCTTCATCATTGACCATGGCTGAGGTGAGTTCTATTCCTTGAGCTCCACCTCAAATTATGGATGCTTCGGCTAGGGCATCTAACATTTTGGGGCTTGGAGACCCTAATGCCGCTTCTTCTACTAAATCTTTAAGGAAGCGCTCCGGTAAGACTTCTCTCCTCTGTGGTTAATCTTATTTTAATGTCTTTAGAGGTTTTTGGTCATATGTGCTCGATGTGGATATTGAAAAGTTGGCAAAACCATTTGAATTTTCTCTTGTCGGTAAATTTGCTTTTGTTATCCAAATTTTAAAAATATTTACTATTTTTTCCATAATTCAATTTTACGGGTGCTTTCTCGAATGGTCTTATTAACCCTTGGCATATCCTGATACAACTTTCTAATGATTTGGATTATTCACATGTTTTTTCGTGTCATTCTTATTTCATCTATAATTGTCAAATGTACTGTTGAAGTGGTCACCTCCTTTTGACATTAAGGAGGAATCTCCTATTGTCCCAGTGTGGTTATCACTTCCTAATATGCACATTCATTTTATTACCCATCATGTGCTTTTTACTGTCCGAGCTTTATTTGGTCCTTTGCAACTCAACCAGAGACCAGCATTCTCGCCCTTCTATGGCTCGGATCCTCATGGAATTAGACATAACTAAAAAATATCCTAAGGAAGTTTGGATTGGATCTGAAAAAATAGGTATTCGCAAAAGGTTAAATTGGAGAACCTTCTAGTTTTTTGTTCGCACTGTAAAATTCATGGTCAAGACAATTCAAAATGTTTTATTCTCCATCCCCACTTAAAAAAATGAAATCCTCCTAATGAGAATGTTGTTCTTACCCATAAATCAATCCCTACTTATGTTTAGAAATCAGCCTCGGATCTTAAGAATGGTATGAAGGCTATTATTGAGGTTGATTCTTTGGATATTGAGGTTAATTTTGTTGAGCAAGTTTCGAATCCTACTATTAAGATAGATTCAGTTGATTTTCAAAATGGGTAGGATGATTTACCTCTTTTTCCTTCTTTGAATTTGAATATTTCTAATGCGGAGAATAATAAATTTTCAAAGTTATTGGAAAATTATTATGTTTTCTCTGATTCTATTTCTACATATATGTCTACTTTGATCAATGAAAATGAAGCTTTTAATGAGGATTTAAATGATGTTGAACATGCTAAAAACATTTCTGATCCAGATTTAATTACTTGTGCTTTAAATGGTTCTAAATTATCACTATCTCTCATTTATAATCTTAATATTCATGTTAATCCTACTTTTCAACTTAATATGGATTTGGAAGGGTGAACTCCCCTCCAAACACTTGGAGAATTTTGTTAAATTTGTGACCAATTTCAAACTTATCATGCTAAAAAAAAAGAGTGTAAAAAATTACTCTCCCAAATTATCCAAAAATACTAGATCAATCCCTCTCACTCTCTCTTAATTAAACTTTGCTTAAACCCTTTTATTTTACTTATGTTTAAATTTCTTGTTTGGAATATTAGAGGGATCGACCCTCTCTTCATAATCATATTAGAAATCTTTGTCACATTCATAATATTTATTTACTTATATTCTGGAGCCTCTTATTCATGCTAATAAAATTAACCATGTTTCTAGAATGATGAGCTTCAATAAAATTTTTTGTAATGTTAGTAACAAGATTTGGTATTTTTGGAATAATTTTATTGAGGTTTCTATTATTGATGATTTTCAACAAGTTACTAATGCTCAAATCTCTTATGTTGACTATTGTGTTTTGGGCTCTTTTGTTTATGCATCTTGTTATAGATCTGGTAGAAATTTTCTTTGGGATAATTTGAGGAATTTTGCTACCTTGGTCAACAAACCTTGGTTTGTACGTGGCGATTTCAACACTATTTTGTTTTCTTTTGAATGAGTGGTGGTTACTCTTCCAATATTCATTCCATGAAATATTTTTTCAATATGATCCTTAATTTTAATTTGATTAATATTGGCTTTAAGAGTTCTAATTTTACTTGGCAAAACTCTAGACTTAGGCGAAGGTTGGACCAAATTCTTTTTAATACTCACTGGATTACTAAATGTCATATTACTTATGTTGATCATTTAAGTAGATTCGTGTCTAATTATGCTCCTCTTCATGTATCTATTAATGATAATTCTAATAGATTACATAAATCATCTCCTTTTAGATTTGTGACATGGATTCAGCATATTTTTTTTGATGTTGTGGCTAATAATTGGAAAGCCCATTTACATCTTGATAATTCAATTATGGGGATTAATAGACTTTGGTTTAAACTTTAAAGACTTAAATAAAATTTGGGTTGATGGAACAACAATTATTTTAAAAACCTTTATTCTAATATTAAAGATATGGAAAAATTAGTTTGTGGCATGACTGAGGTGAAAGACATACTTGTTACCTTCCAAAATATGGAAGAGACTTACTTGCACCAAAAAGCTGCTAGTAAGCATATTGCGGATGGTGATAAGAATACTAGATATTTCCATGATTTAGTTAATAAAAAGAGAGCTTTAAATAATATTCAAAAAATTAAAGATGTTAATGGTGTTTAGATTACGGAGAATAATGATATTAAAGAATCTATTATTAATTACTTTAGAAATATGCTTAATAAGAGTTTCTCTTATGAAGCTATTTCTAAATTGCTTCTGATTCTTTCTATTATTACTAATGATGATAATAATTTGCTTACCATCGTGCCTAATGTGCTTAATAGCATGAATATATATTCTCTTACTAGTCCAGAGGGTTTCATTACTCAAAATTTTCAAAAATGTTGGTTTATTAATAAAAATGATTTGATTGAGGCTATGGTTGATTTTTTTTAATGGTAATCCTTTTCCTTGCTATTTTTCTAGTACTTCGATCATTCTCATACCTCAAAAATATAATCCAAACTATTGGAGTGATTTTAGACCTATTAGTCTTTCCACCTTCTTCAATAAGTTGATTTCCAAAATTCTAACCAATAGGCTTATTCCTTTACTTAATAAAATTATCTCTCTCAACCAAACTAGTTTTGTTAGAGGTAGATCTATTTATGATAATATTTTATCGCCCAAGAATTAATTCATGATCTTGAAGAAGAGGTCACAACATTCTTTTCAAATTAGATATTACCAAGCCTTTGATAACATTTCTTGGACTTTCTTTTCCATATTCTAAATTTATTTGGGCTTTCTGATAAATTTATTTTACTTATTAAAAATTGTATTAATAATTCCTAGTTTTCAATTTTGCTTAATGGGGAAGCCTTGGGTTTCTTTCCCTCTTCCCATGGCTTAAGACAAGGGGATCCTTTATCTCCTACATTATTTATTATCATTGTTGAGTACTTATCTCAGACCATCAATGATTTATTCTTTAACAATGCTAGTATGAACTACATAACTCTTGGTGGTCTTCCTGTTTCCCATTTAATCTTTGTAGATGATTTCATTATTTTTTGCAATGCTTCTAATCATCATATCAAGCATCTCAAGTATTTTCTAAATAAATTTGGTTGAGAAAGTTTCCTTTCTATCAATGATAACAAAAGCTGCTTTATCACTTCCTCTCATATCTCCAATAATAAAATCAAATAAATACTATATATCATTAATTTTAAGCATCAACACTTACCTCTAAAGTACATGGGTGCTCCTCTCTTTAAAGGACCAAAATGATCCCATCTCTTTGATGAGTTAATTCAAAAAATATTAAATAAAATTTTTGTTTGGGAATTCCATTTACTTTCCTTTGGTGGTAGGCTCACTATTCTTAAAAGCACTCTCAATTCAATGCCTTTTTATTTGATTCAAACTATAATCCCCACTAAAACTACTCTCATAAGAATTGATCACTTGATTAATAAATTTTTTTGGGGCTCTAATAACTCTACCAAAAGAATGCATTGGACATCTTGGCATAAATGTTCTGGTCCTTTGGGTGAAGGTGCACTAGGTTGCAAACCTATTCGTGAAGCTATCACTACTTTCTCTCATAAGCTCTGGTGGAATTTTATAGAGAATGATAGCCTTTGGGCTAATTTTATGATGGAGAAAAATTGCCAAGGTAACACCCTCTTATCTGTGCTTATAAAGTTGGTGACTCTCCAGTTTGGAAAAGGCTTTGCTCTATTAAATGGGTTGTTGAATCCTTAATATCTTGGGGCATCCATTCAGGTACCTCTTTCTTTTGGCAAGACAACTAGACTGGAAACTACTCCATTGACACCCTTCTATCTACCCACTCTACTATTGTTGTCAAAGTTAACTCTTTTTGGCTTAATAACAATCGGAATGAAAGTAAACTTGAGAATTATATCCCTATTTCTCTTTTGACAATTTTAGAAATATCCCATTTCTTCTAACAAACTGATCAAATTCTTTTAAGCTTTCTTATAATGGTGATTTTGTTCTTAAAGAGGTTTGGAATTTTATTAGAGATAAGTAACCCTTCCAATGTCTTTATTAAACTTTGGAACAATATCATTCCCATTTCCTAATTAGTTTTAGCTTGGAGGATTTTGAATAACTTTATTCCTATGAACTCTTTGCTCTGGACTAAAGGGTTTTATTTACCATCAAAATGCTATTGTTGCTTTCACATTGAAAATGTAAATCCTATTTTTGTCAATGGTGCTATTGCTTCTAAATTTTGGCTTTGGTATGATGATTTATTTAATTCCAACTATTTTTGTGGTTCTCTTTCTTTATATCAACTTCTTAAAGTTTGTTTCAAAAAAAACTATGAAAGGCCATATCAAAGTTTAAACTACTAATACCCTTCTCTGGTTCATCTAGGTGGATAGAAATGATGCTAAATATCATGGAACTCCTATGAACCATAGAAGGATCATGGCTGAAAATAAAGAAAAAAATTATGCTCTATTTAATGCCAATCTTATTAGTAACATTCATTTTAGATGCTATAAATTTGTGGCTAAAAACCTGGGTATCATTCTGCCTGACATGGACCCTTATAAATGCGTTAAGATTATCCATTGGATCAAACCTAAAGATAACTTGATTAAAGTGAATATTGATGGTTCTATAGCTTCCAATAAATATGGCTG
The DNA here is from genome assembly GCA_021442155.1 of Cymbidium sinense. NCBI lineage: Eukaryota > Viridiplantae > Streptophyta > Magnoliopsida > Asparagales > Orchidaceae > Cymbidium > Cymbidium sinense. The sequence continues at coordinate 5,782 of JAKCPB010000972.1, forward strand.
TGGTGGTATCCTTAGGGATTATAAAGGAGTTGTCATTTGTGCTTTTGCCTATCCTCTCAAAGCCTGTTCTGTTATTTTTGTTAATAAAGCTATTGAAACTTGTTTGAATAGAGGTTCTCTCAACATCTGGTTTGAAGCTGATGCTCTCTTTCTTTTTGACATGCTTAATTCTAATAGAAATAGGAATGCTAAATTGTTTTATCTCCTTAATCATACGAAAAATCTTCTTTTTCATGTTTGTTTTAAAATTCCCCACATCCTTCATGAAGGTAATACTTGTACTGATTTCTTTGCTAATTTAGGTGCCAACTTAACTGAGTTCACTTTATTTGTCAACCAAATGTTGCCTAAACTATTAAGAGGCTTGGTTAATCTCAGTAATACTAGATTGCATTATCTCAAATTATAATTTTTTGGCTTGGTTTTTTTGTGTTATTTTTTTATGAGCCTTTGCTTTTGTTTGCCTTTTTTTAAACCATTTTTGGGTTGTAATTATTTGCTTATTTTCACACTTTGGCTGGAGTTGGTTGTTACTTTTGACCTTTTACTTTTGGGTTGGCCTAGTGTTTACTCCTTGGTTATCATCAAGCCTTGAGTTGATTTTGTTTTTTTGGTAGGCTTTTGTCTCTGGATGGGTTTTTACCATATTTTTTCCTTGGCTATTTTTGATAACCACCTTTTGGGTTGAGGCTTTATCTGTTGTTGGGTTTTCCTCATGTATGGGGTTTTCCTCATTTTGAGGCTAGTTGCTCACTTACCTATTTTGGATATGCTATTGTGGTGGTTGAATTGGTGGTTTTTTGGGATTGAAGTGTTACTGGTTAGGTTGGTTCATAATATTTTCAATTATTTTTTCCTTTTCTGATTGCATATCTAGGGGATAGTTGGTATAGCTTTGGCCTCATTTTGGAATGGTGGACGTTTTGTTTGTTATTACTTTCTCTATCTGTTGAATGTGGGTTTGGTGGTCGATTTGTCGATTCTATTTTATTTCTTTTGTTTTAGTTTTGTCCTCTTCCTATTTTAGCCTTACTTTCTTGGCTACAATGGCTCTATGTTGGCTGGTTGAGGGCTTTTGGTGGTTGTTATTCTCTTGGCTGTCTTGGGTGATTTTGGCTTGATGGCTATTGTTGGACTTTACATCGATTTGGGTTTTCTCTGGTGGGTCTTTTGATTGGTTGGTTGTTTCTCATTGTGTGGTGTTTGGTTTTTTGCTTTTCCTTGGTGATGGGGATCTTTCCTTAGTTGGTTACTAATGATGGGTTATTCTCTGGGGTTGCCTTATGGATGTTTTACTTTCTTTGGTGGGAGGACTTTAGTTGTCCTTGGAATCTGGTTGGCGCCTTTCTCTTGTCAATTTTTTCTTCTTCTTGGCCAATTTGCTATAGCCTTTATTATGCCAAACCTTTGATCCTTTGAATTGAAATTTTGGTTTCTAGTGGTTGGTGGCTTCCTTTGTGTGATGGTTTTAGTTGTTGTTAAGGTATGTTGGTGGTTTTGGTGGTATTCTGATTCCATTATTTGGCCAATGATCCAGAACTTGGTTGTATTTTATGTGATTTTGCCTATGGGTTTTAGTTGGTGGGTTGGCCTTGTCACTGGTTTATTATTTTCTCCTTTGTTCGGTAGGATCACTATGGATGCTAGCCTTGGATGGCTATATCGGAGCTATGATTGCTTTAATGTTACTCACCTCCTCTCTTTGGTTGGTAGCTTTACATATGATTGTAACCCTTATGAAGTTTATATGCTCATATGTATTGTTGCCCCTTGAGATGATCTTAACTAAGCCTGAGCCTTTTCTTTCTCAGCTCTCCCTTTGCTCTCTTTATCCTTATCATTTTAGCTATACTTTTGCTTTGGTAGTGTTTTTAGCAAAATTCTTTCGTAGGTTGGAACTTTATCGAAGGCCTGGTCATTTCTCAGTCATCTCTACTGCTGTTGCTGTGAAACTTGCTTATCTTACTTTCTCAAAGGAATCTTATCACCGACTCAACTTATTATGTTTTATGTTTTGTTTTGTTTTACTCAGGTCATTTTTCTCATGCTTTATAGTTGATGTTTTGCTCTTCGCTTTTCTTATTCTAATGTACTTAGATGAGGGTTTAGCTCTTTAGGTTTCTTGTAGCTCCATGAGTGAATTTGTGTTTTATGCCTTTTAAGAACATTGTATCTTTTCCTTTATGGTAATAAAATTTAACTTTTCCAACAAAACCTAAACCCTAAACCCTAAATCCCTAAACTCAAAAACTTAAACTAAACTAACCCTAAACACCAAACCTTAAACTTAAACTATAAACCCTAAACAACCTAAACCCTGCTAACCCTAAGAACTAAACTTAAACCCTAAACCCTAAAGTTTAAACTAAACTAAACTAAATTAACTATAAAAATATTTAAACTAAACTAAACCTAAACCTAACCTAAACTACCTAAACTTAAACCCTAAACCCTAAAACCTAAACTTAAACTTACACCAACCTAAACTAAACTATCTAATCTAAATCTAAACCTAAATTTAAACCCTAAACCAAACTATAAAACCTAACCCTAAACTAAACCTAAACTTAAAACCTAAAACCTAAACACTAAAGTAAACACTAAACCTAAACCCAAAACCCTAACCCTAAACTAAACCCTACTGAAACTAAAAACCTAAACCTAAACTTAAACCCTAAACAGAAACACTAAACACTCCTAAAACCTAAATAAACCAAATAAAACTTAAAAAATAAAATAAATAAATAAAACCTAAACCTAAATAAATAAAATAAAATAAAAACCTAAGCTAAAACCTAAACCTAAACCTAAAAAATAAAATAAAATAAACTAAGAAAATAAACTAAAATAAAATAAATAAAACCTAAACTAAACTAAAAAATAAAATAAACTTAAGAATAAATAACCTAAATATAATAAAAATTAAATGTAAAAGAAAAATAAAATAAACCTAAAATAAAATAAAATAAAAACCTAAACCTAAAAAATAGACCTAAAATAAATAAAAAATAAAACATAAACCTTAAAACCTAATAAACCTAAACCTAAACCCTAACAATGGGTAGAACCTGACAGGAAGATCATTAGTGCATTCTATATCTGGCATAAGGCTAAGGTGGCAATCGAATGGTGGTGGGATCTAGAGGTACCGTGGATATAGAGGTGGTGGTCGAAGCAATGGTGGTTATGAAAGCGAAAGGAGCGACAGAGATTACAACTTTGGTGGTGGTGGAGGGAGAGATTGGGGATATGATGGTTGATACCGCTATTTGAGAGGCTGAGGTGGTTCTGATGGGAACAGGAGAAACTGAAGAACAACCAATCTGATATGCTACTTATGGAACTGTGTCTTTACAGTAGAGGCAGTTCTAGTTATCTAGGGTTTTGATTTGCTTTATGCATGCTCATTTTCAAACTATGTTATCGCTTCTATCTTAGAAAACTTGGTGTGTTACTTAGTAGATGAAATCGAAAAGAATAAATGTTGAACCTAAATTTGTATTCTATTAAAAAAACAAAAACAAATAGCCTAAACCATAAACTAAAACCTGAACCATAAACCAAAAACTTCAACCCTAAACCCTAAACCCTAAACCATAAACCTTAAAAACCCTAAACCCTAAACCCTAAACCCAAAACCCAAAACCCTAAAACCCAAAACCCTAAATCCTAACCTCTAACCTCTAAACCCTAAACCCTAAACCATAAAACCTAAATCCCAAACCCTAAACCCTAAACCCTAACAAACCATAAACCCTAAATCTTCAACCCTAAACCTTAAAAAGCTAAAAATGTAAACCTAAACTAAATAAAACTTAAAAATAAAATAAATAAACCTAAACCAAAATAAAAAAAAATAAGAACATAAACTAAAACTTAAACCAAAACCTAAACCTAAACCTAAACCTAAATCTAAATATAAAATATAATAAAAAATAAAAACTAAACTAAAATAAAATAAATAAAAAACTAAACTAAACTAAAAATTTAAAAACTAAGATAAAGTAAAAACTAAACCAAAAACAAAAAATAAAATAAACATAAAATAAAAAATAAAATAAAAATTAAACAAAAATCTAAACCTAAACAATAAACTTAAAAATAAAAAAAAATTAAACATGAACCTAAACTAAAAAAAAAAAACTAAACCTAAAATAAAAAATAAAATAAACCTAAACCCAAATTAAATATACTAAATAAATTAAACCTAAACATAAACCTTAAATAAACTAAACCTAAACCCTAAAAAAAGAAAAGGAAATAAACTAAAAAAAAACCTAAACCTAAACTAAAAGATAAACCTTAAAAATAAACATAAAATAAAAACCTAAAACCTAAACATTAAAAATAAAATAAAAACCTAAACCTAAAAATAGAAAATAAAACATAAACAAAAATTAATAAACTAAAATAAAAAAAACTAAATTAAATAAAAATAAAAAATAAACCTAAATAAAAAAATAAACAAAAATAAATAAAAAATAAACTAAATAAACCAAATAAACCTAAACCAACGAGTTTTCATAATTTTTAAAAAAAACCCTAAACCTTTAACCCTAAACCCTAAATCCTAAATAAAAAAATTATAAAAAAATTAAAAAAAAACCCTAACCCTAAACCCTAAACCCTAAACCAACAACCCTAAACCCTAAACACCTAAACCCTAAAGTCTAAACCCTAAACCCTAAACCCTAAATAACCCAAAACCCTAAAACCCTAAACCCTAAACCTAAAACCTAACACCCTAGAAACTAAAACCTAAACCCTAAACCCTAAACCCTAAACCCCAAACCCTAAACCCTAAATCATAATTAGCCCTAAACCCTAAACCCTAAAGAGCTAAAAACCTAAACCTAAACTAAATAAATAAAAAAACTTAAACCAAAACAAAAAAAAATAAAATAAAAACATTAACTAAAACCTAAACCTAAACCAAAAAAGAAAATAAAATAAAAAATAAAAACTAAACTAAAATAAATTATATAAAAACTTAAACTCCACTAAAAAATAAAAACATAAATAAAATAAAATCTAAACTTAAAATGAAAATAAAATAAACCTAAAATAAAAATATAATAAACATAAAATAAATAAAAATAAATAAAAATAAAAATAAAAATAAACATAAATAAAATTTAAAAAAAATTAAATAAATAAAAATAAATTAAATAAACCTAAACCTACTAGTTTACTTAATTTAAAAAAAATAAAAAAAATTAAAAAAATAAATTAAAAAAACCCTAGCCCTTAACCCTAAACCCTAAACCTTAAACCCTAAACCCTAAACCCTAAAACCCTAAATAATATACCCTAAGCCCTAAACCCTAAACCTAAACCCTAAACCCTAACCAAAACCCCATCCCAAAACTAAAACCCTAAACCCTAAACCCTAAAAACCTAAAAAGTTAAACCTAAAGTAAATAAAACCTAAAAATAAAATAAATAAAAAATTTTAAACCTAAATAAAATTAAATAATAAAATAAATTAAAATCCTAAACTAAAACCAAAACTTAAACTAGAACCAAAAACCTAAAATAAATAATATAAAATAAACTAAACTAAAATAAAATAAATAAACCTTAATTAAACTAAAATAAAATAAACCTAAAATTTAAAACCTAAATAAAACAAAAACTAAATAAAACTTAAACCTAAAACCTAAAAATATAAAATAAATCTAAACCATAAACTAAATAAACCTCAAACCTAAAATAAACATAATAAAATACCTAAACTTAATCTAAAATAAAATAAACTAAAATAAATAAAACCTAAATGTATACCTAAATAAACTAAACCTAAACCCTAAACTAAATAAAATAAAATAAACTAAAATAAACCTAAACCTAAACTAAAATAAAACCCTAAAAATAAACCTGAAGTAAATACCTATAACCTAAACCTACAAAAAGAAAATGAAAACTTAAACTTAAACCTAAAAATAAAAAGTTAAACCTAAACCTAAAAGAGAAAATAAATAAAAAATAAAAAATAAACATAAACCTAAACCTAAACCTAAAAACTAAAATAAAATAAAAAACCTAAACTAAAATAATTAAACTAAACTAAATAAAAAAAAAAAATAAACCTAAATAAAAATAAAAAGTGAAATAAACTAAAATAAATAAAAAATAAACTAAATAAACCTTAAACTATCAATTTTCTTAATTTAAAGAAAAAACCCTAAATGCTAAACCATAAACCCTAAACCTACAACCCTAAACCCTAAACCCTAAAACTAACCCAAAACCCAAAACCTAAAAATAAATAAAACCCTAAATTAAACTAAAAAATTAAAACCTAAATAAAATAAACCTAACAAAAAACCTATAATAAAATAAAATAAAATAAAAACTAAATAAAAACTTAAATAAAAATAAACAATAAAATAAAAAATAAAATAAATTTAAAAAAAATGAAAGATAACTAAATAAACATAAACCTACTAGTTTACTTAATTTTAAAAGAAATTAACCCTAACCCTAAACGCTAAACTCTAAAACAAACCCTAAGCCCTAAACCCGAAACCCTAAACTTACAACCATAAACCCTAAACCCTAAACCATAAAACTAACCATAAACCTTAAACCCCAAAAACCCTAAACCCTAAACCCTAAACCCTAAACCATAAACCTAAGCTCTAAACCCTAAAACCATAATCCTAAACCATAAACCCTAATCCCTAAACCATGAAACCTATAACCCTAAACCATAAACCCCAAACTTTAAACCCTAAACCCTAAACCCTAAACTCTTAAACCCTAAACTTTAAACTGTTAAACTAAACTAAAACCATAGACCTAAACTAACCCTAAATATACCTAAATAAACCTGGGCTCCTAAACACTAAACCAGAATCCTGACCCAAACCCCCAAAACCTTATAAACCAAACCAAAAAAAATCTAAAAAATAAATTAAATAAGAAAACTTAAACCAATATAAAATAAATAAAATAAAACCTAAACTAAAATCTAAACCTAAACCAAAACTAAAACCAAATCTTAAACCTAAAAATAAAATAATAATTAAAAAATTAAAAATAAAATAAAATCAAATAAATAAATACCTAAACAAACAAAAATAAAAAATAAACCTAAAAATACCTAAACATAAAATAAAAAATAAAATAAAATAAAACCCAAAAAATAAAAAAATTAAACCTGAACCCTAAACTAAAAAAACCAAAAAAATAAATAAAATAAAATAAACTTAAACCAAAACTAAAATAATAAACCTAAACCTAAACCCAATAAACTAAACCTAGACCCTAAACTAAGTAAAATAAAATAAACTAAAAATAAACCTAAAAAAACACTTATGACCTAAACCTTAGAATATAAATTAAAAACCTAAACCTTATTTTTTACATTAGGTTTAGGTTTATGTTTATTTTTTAGTTTAGTTTTATTTTATTTTATTTTTTTATGTTTATGTTTTGATTTTTATTTTTAGGTTTAGGTTTAGGTTTTTATTTTATTTTTCTAGGTTTAGGTTTTAAGGTTTTATTTTTGGTTTATTTTTAGTTTTATTTTTTAGTTTAGTTTTAGGCTAATTTTTGTTTATTTGATTTTATTTTTTAGGTTTTATTTTCTAGTTTTAATTTAGGTTCATTTTTAGCTTATTTTATTTTATTTAGTTTAGAGTTTAGGCTTAGGTTTAGGTTTTATTTATTTTAGTTTAGGTTTATTTTATTATATTTATTTTAGGTTTAGGTTTGTTTAGTTTATTTTAGTTTAGATTTATTTAATAGGTTTAGCTGTTTATTTAGTTTATATTTTTATTCTACCTTAGGTTTATTTTATTTTTATTTTACATTTAAGTTTTATTTTATTTAGGTATTTTATTTTCAGTTTTTTTATAGTTTAGTTTATTTCTTTTATTTTTTTATTTTAGTTTATTTTTTTATTTTCTATTATTTTATTTGGCTTATTTAGGGTTTAGGGTTTAGTATGGTTTAAGGTTTTAGGTTTGGGGTTGGGTAGTTTAGGGTTTGTTTTAAGTTTGGGTTTGTGGGGTTTAGGGTTAGGGGTTTGGTTTAGATTTAGTGTTTTAGGATTTAGGGTTTATGGTTTAATGTTTATGGTTTAGGGTATATGGTTTTTAGGGTTTAGGGTTTAGGTTTTAGGTTTAGGGTTTTTGGTTTTTTTAATAGAGAATAAATTCAGATTCAACATTTCATCAACCAAATAACACACCAAGTTTTTTAGGACACAAGTAATGACATAGATAAAAAATGAGCACACATAGAGCAAATCAAAAACCCTAGATAACTAGAATCATCTTTATCGTAAAGATAAAGTTCCATAAGTAGCAGATCAGATCGACCGTTCTTCAATTTCTCCGCCATCGAATCACCCCACCACTGAGGGATCCACCATCATATCCTTGATCTCTCCATCCACCACCACCATGGATGTAACCTCCGTTGCTCCTCCTGCCTCCATAACCACCACTACTCTGACCACCACCTCCATATCCACCAGAACCTCTAGATCCCTCACCACCACTGTGATAATGTTGCCATCGCCTTTGCCTCTACCGCCAGATCTAGATTGAGCTAGGTTGATGGTTACGTTCCTGCCAACAAGGTTCTGCCCATTCGTAGGGTTTATGTTTAGGTTTATTAGATTTTAGGGTTTAAGTTTATTTCTTACTTTATTTAGTTACTTTTGGTTTAGGTTTAGGGTTTGGGTTTTAGGGTTTAGGGTTTAGGGTTTAGGATTCAAAGTTTTATGTTTTAGGGTTTATGCTTTTAGGGTTTAGGGTTTTGGTTTAGAGTTTAGGGTTTAGGGTTTAAGATTTAGGGTTTATGTTTTTTTTAAGAAAACTATGTAAACTGATAGGTTTATGTTTATTTAGTTTATTTAATTTATTTTTTATTTATTTTAGTTTATTTTAATTTATTACTTTTTATTTATGTTAGTTTTTTATTTTTATTTAGTTTAGTTTATTTATTTTAGGTTAATTTAGTTTAGTTTAGGTTATCTATTTTCTTTTAGGTTTAGGTTTAGCCAGTTTACTTTTTAGTTGAGTTTTATTTTATTTTATTTTGTAGGTTTTATTTTTATTTTGGTTTAGTTTAGGTTATTTTATTTTATTTTATTTTAGGTTTTATTTTTTTGTTTAGGTTTTTATTTTTTAGTTTATTTAATTTTTACTCTGGTTTAGGTTAAGCTTTATTTTAGTTTAGATTTAGATTTTATTTATTTTATTTTAGTTTATTTTAGTTTAGGTACAGGTTTATTTTATTTTTATTTTAGGCTTAGCTTTTTTTTTAGTTTACAGTTTATATTTTATTTTAATTTCTTTTTAAGTTTTATTTTAAGGTTTATTTTTTAGGTTTAGTTTTCTAGTTAGTTTTTATTTTATTTTATTTTAACTTTATTTTATTTAGTTTTGTGTTTTATTTTTATTATACAGGTTTTATTCTTAGATTATTTTTTTATTTTAGTTTAGGTTATTATTTTATTTAGTTTATTTTATTTTATTTTTTATGTTTTGGTTTTAGTTTAGGTTTCTATTTATTTTATTTTATTTAGGTTTAGGTTTTATTTACTAAATTAATTTTTTAGGTTTTATTTAGTTGCTAGATTTTATGTTTTTGTTTTAGGGTTTGGGTCAAGTATGGTTTTGCCCAGGGTTTAGGGTTTATTTAAGGTTTTAGGCTCAGGGATTAGGGCTGTAGGTTTAGGTTTATGTTATCATTATTTTAGGGTTTGGGTTGCCTAGGTTTAGGATTTTAGGGCTCAGGTTTAGCCTAGGGTTTTGTCAGAAAAAAAAAAAGCAAACCCGGTAGGTTTAAGTTTATTTAAATTTTATTTTATTTTTATTTATTTTATTTTATTTATTTTAGGTTTATTTATTTTAGTTTATATTTAGGTTTTATTTTAGTTTTATTTAGGTTTAGGTTTATGTTTATTTTTAGTTTAGTTTTATTTTCATTTTATTTTATAAGTTTAAGTTTTATTTTTATTTTTAGGTTTAGGTTTAGGGTTTTATTTTATATTTTAGGTTTCAATTTTAGGTTTTATTTTAGAATTATTTTGTTTTAGGTTTAGTTTTTTTAATTTAGGGTTTTGCTCTATTTATTTTATTTATTTTTAGTTTTATTTTATTTAGTTTCTTTATTTTATTTTATTTGTTTATTTTATTTTTTATTTTATGTTTAGTTTTATTTCATTTACTTCATTTATTTTATAGTTTAGTTTTAGGTTTTATTTATTTTATTTTATTTTTAGTTTTTATTTTATTATATTTATTTCTTTGGTTTTAAATTTAGGTTTTAGGCTTATGTTTATTTTAGTTTAGGTTTTATTTTATTTTAATTTTGATATTATTTACTTTAAGATTTTATATTTTTTTTCTTTTTGTTATATTTAGAGTTTAGTCATTTAGGTTTTTAGTGGGGCTCAGGTGTGGGGGGGTTAGGGTGGCTGCAGGGTCAGGTTAGGTTAGGATCTGCCTGGCTCAGGGTTTCAGCTTTGGGGTGGCTGGCCCAGTGGCCTGTGGGCCTTTGGGCCTAGGCCCAGGGTTTAAGGTCATGGCCTAGGATTTAGGATCTGGTTAGGGTCCGAGTCAGTAAGCCTAAATTTAGGTGGGGTCCTTTAGGGTTATTTATGGTCATTTTATTATTTTATTTTTATTTTAATTTATTTAATTAAGCAAATGGCAGGTATATGTTTATTAAGTCTGTATTTATTTTATTTTTATTTAGGTTTATTTTTAGTTTTATTTATTTTAGTTTAGGTTTTATTATAGTTTATCTTCTTTATGTTTTATTTAAGTTAAAAGTTTAGTTTTATTTTTAATTTTAGTTTAAGTTTATTTTTTTATTTTATGTTAGTTTAGGTTTTTTTTAAGTTTATGTTTATTTTTAATTTTAGGTTTATATTTAAGTTTTATTTCTTAGTTTGGTTTATTTTAGTTTATTTTATTTTATTTAGTGGTTAGGTTTAGGTTTAGTTTAATTTATTTTAGTTTATCTTAGTTTAGGTTTATTTTATTTTGATTTTAGGTTTAGGTTTAGTTTAGGGTTTAGGTTTTATTATTTAGTTATTTTGTGTTTTATTTTAGGTTTATTTTAAGTTTAGGTTTTATTTAATTTTTCTATTTTAGGTTTATTTTATTTTATTTTGGGTTTAATTTTATTTTATTTAGTTTTAATTTTAGTTTAATTTCAGTTTTATTTATTTTATTTTAGTTTAGTTTTTTTTTATTTTATTTTGTTTTTTTAGGTTTATTTAGGTTTATAGGTTTTAGTTTAGGTTTTTATTTTATTTCATTTTATTTCATTTTTTTATTTATTTTACTTAGGTTTTATTTAGTTTAGTTTAGATTTTTAGCATTTTAGTGTTTAGTTCTGGGTTTAGGTTTATGATTTAGGGTTTAGTGGTTTGTGGTTTATGGTTTTGTTTTTTAGATTAGAGGGTTTAGCTTTTAGCTCTAGGGTCCAAGTTTTAGTTTAGGGTTTTTGGTTTTTGGTTTTTTTATTTTAATAGAGAACAAATTCAGATTCAACATTTCTTCTTTTTGATTTCATAAACCAAGTAACACACCAAGTTTTCTAAGACATAGGTAGATCAAAAAATGAACACATGAGAAAACCAAAGACAGCTCCATAAGATCGATCGACCATTCTTTAGTTTCTCTTGTTCCCATCAAAATAACCCTAACCTCTCGAGTAGTGGGATGCACCATCATATCCTCGATCTCTCCCTCCGCCATTACCATGGTTGTAACCTCCGTCGGTCCTCCCACCTCCATAACCACCACGGCATTGACCACCACCTCCATATCCATCATCACCTCCAGATCCCCCACCACCAATGTCATAACTGCCACCTCCACCTTCGCCTCCACTACTAGATCTGACCGAGCCACATGGTGATGTTCCCGGCCACAAGGTTCTACCCATTCTTTGGGTTTATTTAGGTTTTAGGTTTTAGGGTTTAGGTTTATTTTTTAATTTATTTAGTTAATTTAGGTTTAGGATTAGGGTTTGGGGTTTAGGGTTTAAGGTTTAGGGTTAGTTTAGGGTTTAAGGTTTAGGGTTTAGGGTTTAGGGTTTTAGCATTTTAAAGTTATGCTTTTAGGTGGTTTAAGGTTTGTTATGGTTTATGGTATATTTATTTAGGGTTTAGTGTTTAGGGTTTATGGTTTATGGTCTTTTTAGCATTTAGGCTGGGTTTAAACTTTAAGAATATAGGATCATGGTTTAGGGTTAGGGTTTAGGGCTCTTTAAAAAATCAAGCAAACCCAGGTTTAATTTATTATTTATTTATTTTAGTTTATTTTTATTTTATTTAGGTTTATTTTTAATTTTATATTTTAGGTTTATTTTAAGTTTATTTTATTTATTTAAGTTTTTTTTTAGTTGAGTTTTATTTTATTTTATTTTAGGTTTACATTTATTTTATTTTTAGTTTAGGTTTATTTATTTTTTAGGTTAAAGTTTTATGTTTTATTTTAGGTTTATTTTTAGGTTTTATGTTTTAGTTTAGGTTTAGGTTTGTTTGAAGTTTATTTTATTTTATTTAGTTTAGGTTTAGATTTTATTTTTTTAGGGTTTGTGCTTTAGGGTTTGGTGTTTAGGGTTTGGTTGGGGTTTAGTTTTGGGTTTGTGGTTTTTTGTGGTTTTGTGTTTGGGTGAGGGCCCTTGCTCAGTCAGGTTTTAGTTTAGGGTTTAGGGTTTTTGGATTTTATTTTATTTTAATATAGAACAAATTTAGATTCAACATTTCTTCTTTTTGATTTCATCAACCAAGTAACACCCCAAGTTTTATAAGACACAAGCGATGACATAGATCAAAACCAAAGGCATAGTTCCATAAGCAGCAGATCGAATGGGTCATTCTTCATTTTCTCTAGTTTCTATCAAAACTACTCGGGCCTCTCGAGTAGCTAGATCCACCATCATATTCCCAATCTCTCCCTCTGCCACCACCACGGCTGTAACCTCCGTCGCTCCTCCCACCTCCATAACTACCGCTGCTCCGACCACGACCTCCAAATCCCCCACCACCACTGCGATAACTGTCGCCTCTGCTTTTGCCTCCACCGCCAGATCTTGATTGAGTTTGGTTGATGGTGATGTTCCTGTCATCAATGTTCTGCCCATTCTTAGGGTTTAGGTTTAGGTTTAGGTTTATTTGGTTTTAGGGGCATTTTTTTAATTTATTTAGTTACTTTAGGTTTGTGAGGTTTGGGGTTTGGGTTTAGGGATGAGTTTAGGTTTAGGGTTTAGGTTTAGGGTTTAGGGTTTATGGTTTATGGTTTATGGTTTTAGTGTTTTACTGGTTTAGGGTTTAGGTTAGCCAGGGTTGTGAGGTTTAGGGGTTTACTATTTTTTAGATTTATTATTTTAGCTCTAGGGTTTAGATTTTAGGATCAGGGTTTAAGTTGTTAAGGTTTAATTTAGGTTGAGGTTTAAGGTTTTAAACCAATAGTTAGTTATTATTATTTATTTATTTATTTTATTATTTATTTTTATTTAGGTTTATTTTTATTATTAGTTTAGTTTATTTATTTTATTCAATTTTCTACTTAATTATTTTTTTTTAGTTTAGTTTTTTGATTATTTAGTTAAGTTTTATTTTTATTTTATTTTTTAGGTTTATGTTTCATTTTTTATTTTTAATTTTAGGTTTAGGTTTTTATTTTATTTTCTTAGGTTTAGGTTTTGGGTTTTTATTTTAGGTTTTATTTTTTCATTTAGGTTTAGGTTATTTTAGTTTATTTTATTATATTTAGTTTAGGTGTAGATTTTTAGCTTTTTAGTTAAGGGTCGGGGTTTAGGGTTTAGGGTTTGGGGTTTAGGGTTTAGGTTTTTGTTTTCAAGGTTTAGGATTTAGGATTTTAGTGTTTAGGGTTTAGGGTTTAGGGTTTAGGATTTAGGTCTAGGGTTCAGGTTTTAGTTTAGGGTTTAGGATTTTTGTCTTTTTAATAGAGAACAAATTTAGGTTCAACATTTCTTCTCTTCGATTTCATCAACCAAGTAACACACCAAGTTTTCTAAGACGGAAGTGATGACATAGATAAGAATTGAGCTTGCATAGAGCAAATCAAAAACACTTGATAACTTGAACCATCTCTACTATAAAGACACAGTTCCATAAGTAATAGATTGGATCGGCCATTCGTCAATTTCTCTAGTTCCCATCAGAACCAGCTTGGCCTCTTGAGTAGCGTGATCCACCATCATATCCCCAATCTCTCCCTCAACCACCACAATGGCTATAACCTCAATATCTCCTCCCTCCTCCATAATCACCACTGCTCCAACCACCACATCCATATCCACCAACACCTCTAGATCCCCCACCACCACAATGATAATCACCACCTCCTCAATCGCCTCCACCGCTAGACCTTTACTAAGCCTGGTTGACGATGATGTTCTTTTCGTTAAGGTTCTGCCAATTCTTAGGGTTTAGTTTAGGTTTAGTTGGTTTTTTAGGTTTAGGTTTATTTTATTTATTTAGTTACTTTGCCATTTTTTTGGTTACATTTAGGTTTAGAGTTTTTAGGGTTTAGTGTTTAGGTTTACTGCTTAGTTTAGGTTTAGGGTTTAGGTTTAGCATTTATTTAGGTTTAGAGTTTTAGGTTTATGCTTTAGAGTTTAGGAGGATTTGGTTTTTTTAGGTTTTGGGTCAGTTTAAGGTTGGAGAGGCATGTAGGTTTAGTGTAGTGGTAGGGTTGTCATTTGGGTGTGGTTTTTTTAAATAAACCAGAGTAAGTGTTTTATTATTTTATTTAGTTTATTATTTTGATTCACTTAGTGGTTTATTATTAGTATTTAGTCAGGTTTAATTTAGTTTAGTTTTGATTTTACCAATTTTGAATATTTTATTTTATTTTATTTTAAATTAGTATTATTAGTTATTTTATTTTATTTAGGTTTATTTTAGTTTATTTTAGGTTTATTCTTAGTATATTTTATTTTATATAGTTTAGTTTATTATTTAGGTTTAGGTTTATTTAATTTATTTTAGTTTAGGTTTAGGTTTATTTTATTTTCTTAGATTTAATTTTTTTTTTAGTAGATAGATTTATTTTTTATTTATTTTTAGGTTTATTTTTTAGGTTTAGGTTTTTATTTTGTTTAGTTTACTATGTTTAGGTTTATTTAGTTTATTTTTTTTAATTATTTTAGTTTATTTTATTTTTTAATTTATTTATGTTTATTATTATTATTATTTTTAGTTTAGTTTATTTATTTTTTTAAGTTATTTATTTTAGTTTATTTTTTAGGTTTAGGTTTAAGTTTATTTTATTTTGTTTATTTTATTTTTATTTTAGGTTTTTTTTTTTATTATTTTTTATTTAATTTTAGGTTTAATTTTTTATTTTATTTTATTTTATTTATTTTATTTTATTTTGCTTTATTTACATTTAGTTTAATTATTTTTATTCTTAGGTTTATTTTTTTTTTATTTTTTAATTTAGTTTAAGTTTTATTTACTCATTAGTTTATTTTATTAATTTTTATTATTTTATTTATAGTTTTTTTTTAAATTATTATTTTTATTTTATTTAGTTTGAGGTTTTATTTATTTTATTTTGGTTTATTTAATTTCAGTTAGGTTTGTGGTAGGGTTTAGCCAGAGGCCCAGTGATCAGGGTTTAGTGGCCCAGTGGCCTAGTGGAGTTGGGCCACCAGGTTTAGCCTACCTGCAGCCCAGTCATCTATTTACCAGTTTCCCAGCTCAGGCCCATTTAGAGGCCAGGTCAGGCGCAGGCCCAGGGCTCATGGTCCACCCAGATTCCCAGGTCAAGGCCCCAGCCCAAGCCTGGGGTCAGGCTCATTTTACTGCTCAGGTATGGTCATGGCTCAGTGGCCCAGGCCTCAGTCAGTCAGCCTGCCTTATCATAAGGGTCCAGGGCCTCAGGGCCCAGGGTCTGGCCTTGTGGCTCAGTGGCTTGTTTGGGCCCAGTAGGCTCAGGGCCCAGGGTTTGTGGTAGGTAGACTATAGTTTTGCCTAGGCCTGGGGTTTTATTTTTTTTATTATTTAATTAAGCAAACCAGCAGTTTATTTAGTTTATCTTTATTTTCATTTATCATTTTATTTTGATAGGTTTACTTTATTTTATTTTTAGTTTATTTATTTTAGGTTTATTTATTTTAGGTTTATTTTAGTTTATTTATTTAGGTTTAGTTTTAGTTTATTTTTTTATTTTTTTTTTTTATTTATTTTTAGGTTTATTTTATTTTGTATTTTGGTTTAGGTTTAGGTTTAGGTTTTACATTATTTTTTTTTAGTTTATATTTTAGGTTTTATTTTAGGTTTATTCTAGTTTTATTTTTTTAGCTTAGTTTAGGTTTATTTTATTTATTTTATTTTATTTAGTTAGTTTAGGTTTAGTTATTTTAGTTTAGGTTTTTTATTTATTTTAGTTTAGGTTTAGTTTTTCTTTAGTTTAGGTTTTATTTTTTTTATTTTATGATTATTTAGCTTTTATTTAGTTTTTATTTTATTTTATTTATTTAGGTTTATTTTATTTTTTTAATTTACATTTAGTTTTATTTTATTTAGGTTTTTTATTTATTGTTATTTTAAGTTTAGTTTAGGTTATTTATTTTATTTTAGTTTATTTTATTACATTTTATTTATTTAGAGTGGGTAGGTTGTGGTTATAGAGTTTAGAGGATTATGGTCAGGGTGGGTTTTAAAGCAAATGTTTATTTAGTTTTATAAGTTTATTTTATTTTAGATTAATTAGTATTTATTTTAGTTTAGTGGCTCAGGAGTATTTTAGTTTATTATTTTTTATTATTTTTAGGAGGCATTATTTTATTTTTAGTTTAGAATAATTTATTTTTTATTTAGGTTATAAGTAATTAGTTTATTTTCATTTTATTTATTATTTAGGTTTTTTTATTTTATTTTATATTTAGGTAGTTTATATTTTAGGTTTAGTTTGTGGTTTTATTTTAGTTTAGTTTATTTATCTTATTTATTTAGTTTTTTTTTATTTTATTTTTTATTTTAAATTTTATTTTAAGATTTTATGTTTATTTTATTTTGTTTTTCTTTTATTTTATTAGTTTAGTTTATTTTACAGGTTTTTATTATAGATTTTAATCTTTTAGTTTAGTATTTATTTTATTTTAGTTTAATTTTATTTTCTTTTTAGTTTTTCATTTTAGTTTATGTTATTTTATTATTTTGGTTATATTTTATATGATTTTATCTAGGTGGTTTTTAGGAGTTTGTTAGGGTTTAGTCAGTTAGGTATGTTTTGAGTTTTTTTAGTGAAGGTTATCAGTTTTAGCCCAGGGCTAGGTTTAGAGGTTGGCCTAGGTTTTATAAATTTATTTTTTACAGAACATATTTAACTTTTTTTTATTTAAGGTTTTATTTGTTTAGTTTTTCTTTTATTTATATTTTATTTTATCTATATATGTTTATTTTAAAAGTTTATTTAGTTAATTTAGTTATTAGGTTATTTAATTTCAGAGTTTATTTAGTTGGGTTTAGTTTATCTTTACTTGGTTTTATTTTGTTTTATTTTAGGTTTAAATTTGTTTAGTGTAGAGTTTGTGGCTAGGTTTAGGACCTTGGGTTTAGGATTTAGGGTTTGTGTGCCTTATTAAAAAAAAAAGCAAACCACAGTTTAGATTATTTATTTTATTTTACCATCGTTTAGTTTATGTTCTTTTATTTATTTAACTTAAGTTTTATTTTAGTTTATTTTTTGGTTATGTTTATTTTATTTTCATTTTATTTTAGGTTTATTTTATTTTATTTTATATGTTTAGGTTTATTTTATTTTTTTTAGTTTAGGTTTTATTTTTTTTTCTCTTTTATGAGGTTTAGTTTATTTTATTTTATTATTTAGGGTTTATTTAGGTTTTATTTATTTTATTTTATTATTTTATTAGTAGGTTTAGTTAATTTTATTTATTTTATTTTTATTTATGGTTTTGGTTTTTTTTTAGTTTAGTTATTTTTATTTTATTTTAGGTTATATTTTAGTCTTGTTTTTTATTTATTTTATTTATTAGGTATTTTTTACTTTAATTTATTTAAGTTTATATTATTTATTTTATTTTAGTTTTTATTTTATTTTTATTTTATTTATTTAGTTTTTATTTTATTTATTTTATTTTTAGGTTTTATTTTATTTCATTTATTTTATTTTTATTTTATTTTATTTTTAGTTTATATTTTATTTTTATTTTTTATTTTTTATTATTTTTTTTTTGGTTTTAGGGTTTGGGTTATAGTTTAGTTGAGCTCTAGCCATTCATTATCTTGGCCAGAGGTCAGATTTTTCAGTTGGCCCATGTTAGGTAGGCCTCAGTTGGGCAGTATGAAGTTTTATATTTAGCCTAGGATCTGTTGAGGCCTAAAAGGTTTAGCCCAGAGGTCTAGGCCCAGAGGGCCCAGGCCTAGGGCCTTGTGGTTTGTTTTAGGGCCTTATTTGGCCCAGACTCAGATATTATAGCAAGATCTCTAGTGGCCCAGGTTAGTGGGCTTAGTTTAGGCCCAGTAGGGTCCAGGATTACATTTTTTTAGGGGTGATCAGGTAGTTAGAGTTTAGTTTAGGCTCAGATTATTTATGATAGTATAGGATATTTGGTTTTAGGTAGTTTATTTTAGGGTTTAGAGTTTAGAGTTTATTTGTGGTTAGGTTTATTTTATGTTTTTATTTATTTTATTTTTATTTATTTTTAAATTTATTTAGGTAAGTTTACAATTTATTTTAGTTTATTTTATTTTATTTATTTTGATTTGAGTTTATTTTTTAATTTTGCTTAGTTTATTTATTTTAGGTTCATTTTATTTTAAGTTTAGGTTTTAGTTGTGGATTTAAGTCTTTCAGTTTTAGTTTAGGTTTAGGATTTTTTTTTATAATAGAGAACAAATTTAAATTCAGATTTCTTCTTCATCAATTAAACAGTAACACACCAAGTTTTGTAAGATTCAAGTGACAAAAATTCAGAGAAATCAAAACACTAGATAACTTGAACCTCTCTATTTATAATTCCATAAGATCTACCCATTTCTCTCCTCCCATCAAAACCATCCTGCCCCTCAGGATCAACCATCATATCCCAAATCTTTACCACCACAATGGCTATAACATTAGTCTCTCCTCCTCCATAATCACCAGCTCAACCACCACCTTTCCATTTAGCACCTCTGATCCCCCCACCAAATGATAATCACCGCCTCATCCATCACCCCACACCTAGCTTTTGACAATGATGTTCAGGCCGAAGGTTTAATTTTAGTTTAGGTTATTGGGTTTTAGGTTCTGTGTTTATTTTATATTTATTTAGTTTATTTTTAGTAATTTAGTCTTAGAGTTTGGGGTTTAGGTTTAGTGCTAGGTTTATTTAGATTGGGGTTTTATTTATGCTTTAGGGTTTAGGTTAGGTTTTTTAGTTTGGGTATTTTTTAGGCTCCAGTTTAGGTCAGTTTAGTTTTATTTAGGTTTATATTTTAGGTTTATGGTTTCTTTATTTGAAAAAGTAAGGTTTAGTTTTATTTATATTATTTTATTTGTTTTATTTATTTTATCATTTAGTTGGTTTTATTTATTTTTATTTATTTATTTTAGTTTAGATTTTTTATTTTAGTTTATTTTTTTTTTTAGTTTAGGTTTATGTTTATTTTTTTTAATTAATTTATTTTATTTTATTTAAATGTTTAGTTTTATTTTATTATTAGTTTTAGGTTTCATTTATTTTAAGTTTATTTTAGGTTTTATTTCTTAGTTTATGTTTAGGTTTATTTTATATTTTATTTTATTTAGTTTTTTTGTTTAGTTTATTTTAGGTTTAGGTTTAGGTTTATTTATTCTAGTTTAGTTTATTTTAGCTTTAGCTTATGTATATTTTATTTGTTTTAGATTTAAGTTTTTTTGGATTAGGATTTATTTTTATTTATTTTAGGTTTATTTTAGGTTTAGTTTTATTTTATTTTAGTTTTATATTTTTTATTTATTTTTTACTTTTAATTTTTTATTTATTTTTTTATTTTTAGGTTTATTTTATATTTTAGTTTAGTTTAGCTTTTTATTTATTTTAATTTATTTAGTTTTATTTTAATTTAATTTTGATTATGATTAGTTTAGGTTTAGGTTTTTAGTCTGTTTTATTATATTTTATTTATTATTATTTTAAGTTTATATTTTTTTTACATTTTAGGTTTTATTAAGTTTAGGTTTAGGTTTTTTGGGTTTTAGGTTTAGGGTTTAGGGTTTAGGGTTTTTTTTTTTTTTTAGGGAAGCCCCATGTGGGTATTTTATTGCCACAAAAGAGGGTTTCAAGGTCCTTAAAAGGGGATAAACTTAATCCACTCAAAGAGCTACAATTAGCCTAAGGAGTAAATCATCTAAGTACATCCAAGAGTAAAAGAAAGCATAAAAATAATCAAAAGATACAAGATGATTAACATAATAAGCTAAAGTAAGATTAAAGCCAATGCTCTGGAGGATGTGGGAATGCATGATAATCTGGAGAGACAAAGGAGAGAGATAAGAGTTATAATAAGAGATTAGAAACAAGGTAATACGCATAAAAGTTAGAGGAAAATAACATAATATGAGTATGTTAAGGAATTGTGATAGAGAAGCTGTGCTCAATCACATCCTTGGGCATGCATGAGCATCCAAACTTCACAGAAGGGTTACATCACATGAGCTACTACCAACCAATAGGAGTGAGATCATCATCATAGCCAACAAACCTGTGGGAAGGTAGCACCCAGTTGATATTCTTGTGAGCTTTATTACCGCAAACCTAAGCAAAATCATATCTAAAATATATATTGCTAAGAGTCAAGGATAAGGAGTCTCATTCAAGAAAAATATCAATATAGTCATCTTAACATGAGAATACATAAACATAAGTGAGTGAGCCATCTTAGCCGTAATCTCATGAATAGCCATATTCAGAAAGAAATTAGTTCAAGATATAATCCTCCATAAGAAAATTACAGAGGAGACAACTTGAAAAAACCGTTAAATAAGTCAATGAGCTTATAATTAACACCATCCCAATCACATGATATGTAAATAAATCTTTCAAGTAAAATAACCCGTGAAATAATTTATTAATGTCCAGAAAGCAATAGTAAAGGAAGATATAATGAAACAAAACCAAAATAAGCACCCAAAAAAATAGTTAGAGCAGCCCCAATAGCAGATTCGTGGCCTCATTCATAATCCATCAACAATCAATAGAACAAGACAAGAAAAGGCAACACAAAGATAGAAGGGACTAAATTGGCCATAATACCATTCTTTTCGTAAAATCGTCATAAGACGCACCAACCTATCAAATGAGGTAGGTGATGCGACGAAAAATAGGAGATAAATTGCACGGCAATCGAAGCCAACCCCAACAAACAAACAAAATAATACAACATTGGAACCATAAAAAAAAATCAACAAGTGAATTGAAATAAGTCTCAACATTAAACTAAAATAACAATAGTTAAGACAACATCCAAGATAGGAAGATATAGCAATTGGCCATAAAACTCCTCAATCGAGTATGACAATAATAGATAAACAAATAAATAAAGCATAAAATAGTTATCCTAAAGGCAAAGAAATTAGACAGAATCACCAAAACCCTCACCATCGTGAGAATGTCAATGCCAGGCATGAGACCCTAAATTTACAACCAACAAAGAAAGAGCCAACCAAGTGACAAGGTAAAAAAGGTAAATCTCCAAGACAAGAGACAACCAAAATAGCAAAACCTAGCTTGCCATGATGCCACTCATCCAAGATAATCAAAATAATAGATACAAGTTTGAAAAAAGGATGAAGTAAGCAAAAGGTAGATCAATGAATTCCAATGATAGGCATAAAATAAACCAAGAAGGTGGTTCAAAGCAACAAGCAATCCCAATAGAATTAAAAATAATCCAAAGCCCTGTGGGCAAGAAGGTGGGTATTGATATCAACCAACCAACAAGGAAAAGCCAACAAGTGCCAAGATTCCACCCATAAACTTATATCGATAAAGGGAAGGATAGATAATGAATAGCTCCCCACCATAAGCCTATCCAAGATGTGACATTCGTGAGAAATCGACGTCGATACTTATTCACCATAACCCAATTCTTCCAAGGGTAATGATATAATAACTGGGTTTGTCAATAACCCAATTATGCATATAAGATAAATCATTAAATAATTCCAAGCATAACAAAGAAATGTGCTTCAAGTATGTTCCAATCATAGCAGAGGATGGGAGAACAACAAAGAAGGAAAAGCAACAACATCCTGTTAGAATAAAGAATCCAAAAACAGCAAGATGGACAATTTCAGAAAAGCAAGGCTATAATCTCAGCAGATGCACAATGATAATCTTGAAAACTCCAAACCTTCCGATCATGGGAAGCAAGACCGTAAACGAAGACTAGTATTGAAAAAAATAACACAATTCCACCAAAGAGATATTAGTGTAGAGATGGGATATCCCAAAAAAATAAAGAATAAAGAAACTAGCAACTAATAGGTGCTCAATAGAATAAGAGCAAACAAAAGAGTGTTGCTTTGTCACATTAAGCCAAGATATAATGATATTGACAAATATAATCAAGAGTACATAGGATAGACCATATATATAAGTGTAAAGAGTAGAATGGTCTTCGTGATTTTCATGATCTCCTCAAAGCATGAAGGGTGAAAACAATTATAGTAAAGTCCAACATCAACCCAAATGTTAACAACATAAATTAAACAAAGAGGAGGTAAGACAAGAAGAACCAAAAAAGGATAAAACAAGAAAAATCCATTCAATTTCTTCCCTTGCGTGAAAGCCGAGGTTAGCATTATATAAGCAAGGACAAATCAGACAGAAAAGTCCAAAGCCCAACAACCAACCAAAATCCTTTCAGCATAAGTGTTGAAACCTTTATGAAATAGGCCTTTAAGGAGGAAAGAGTCCCAAGGAATGTAAGCATCAGCCAAAGAAATACTATAAACATCAAAATAAAATCAACCAAAGATAAGCACACTAATGCTGCCTAGAAGCAACATAGGTAGTAGCAATGCTCAAGCCATATCGAGAGAAACCGTTAAAGAAGTTAGTACTAAAATTTAAGCCCATCAAAGAGATAACTTCCAAAGAATGGTTAATTCTCTCGTTTAGAAATGAATGTATCAATGAAATTAAAGTCCCAAGTGGGATTGCGCTATAAAACCAAGAATAAACACAAGGCTCAACGGGTTCCAATTCAAGATATTGATGCATATAGTTCAACATCCCCATAATATTATAAATGCCAAAATGAATTCTTCCAACTAAAGGAGAAGGGTAAAGGCAAGTCATGGCAAAGAGCACAAGATAGCAATGATATCTATGAGGAGTATCCATAAAGAACACAAGGAAACAAAAAAAAGGGAGTAAGAGGAGAATTAGATTCGAGGTAAGAAGCCTAATTGTCCAAGTTAACACCACGCAAGTATTTGGGTAATGTAAATTGATCAAAGAAGATGATACGTTTAATCTCACTCTGATTTGCAAGGTAATCAAGATGTGTACCTTCACGCCAAACATGAGTGATGGTAAAATTCACTGAGAGAGAAGAGCCCTAGTTTTGAGGAGGAGTACAAACAAGCATTGCTCATATTGGTAGAAGTCAAAAGGTCAATCAAGAGAAGAGCATCCACCTCTATCCAAATATTGAGCCCATGAAGAAGACAAATTTCTAGAGCTTTTATAATAAGGGACAAGGCTGGAAATAAGGGGATAAGCAAATGCACATAGGACTATACCCTTAGAATCAAAATGCCTCCACAACGTGAGCCATTATGAGAGACAAAGCCATCAAGATAATTTTAATAATATGATCAAGAGGTTTTTCCAAAAAACCATTCTATCATTTTGATAGTAAGGCTGAAGGTTGAGGCCCAGCTTATTGGGCATTTACAGCCTTTAAAATGTTTGTGATGAATTAAATTGGCTTTAAACAAGTCACAAATTTTATTTTAGTTCTAGCAATAATCTCATGTGATTCATACAATCCCACGATGTTTAGTTTCATTTCGTCCATCCATATGAACCAAATAAGAGTAATGGTGATTATGATTTTAATATGACCTTTAATTGCATTGTCAAAGTAAACTTCAAGAAGTTGATATAAAGTAAAAGAACAATTAAAATTGACAAAGTTGAATAGATCCATACCAAATCCAAATTTTAGAGGCAATAGCCCCATTAACAAAAAACATGGTTAACATTCTCAATATGAGAACAACATTGACATTTAGAGGGTAAATAAAACCCTTTACCCCACAACAAAGAGTCAATAGAATAAAGTTTTTAGGATACCAAGTTAGAATGAGTAAGAAGAGGGGATATTATTATTCCAAATTTTGGAGAACACAATAGAAGAATCTCGAGTGTCTTTAGTGAAGCCACACATTTTAAGGTTGAAATCCCCATTATGAGATAGCTTAAAGATAATCTGATCATGATTGTTAGAGTGATAGGAATATTAGTAATCATATTTAAGAAAGTGGAAGGAATAGAATCAAGAATCTTACTAGTGTTCCACTTGTGGTTTTAATGAATTAACTCTAATAAAGTGGAGTGAGTGTGTAGAGTCATCAATGGATCCATAACCACTCCATTGTCTTGCCAAAAGAAGGAATTGCCAGTTTATGCCCAAAATTAAGGATTATTGACAACAAAGTCTTCTCCATGAGAATCACCATTTAAAGGGACAAATGAGAGGATGTTTACCCGCAATATTTAGAAGTCATGAAATTAAAAGACTATTTTTGCTCCTAAAATTCCACCAAAGTTTGTAGGAGAAGGCATTGATAACTTCTTTGATGGATTTACATCCTGCACCTCCCTCTTCAAGAGTACCACAACTTTTAGACCAAGATGACTAGTGCATTCTTTTAGAGGAGGTATTGGTTCCCAAAAATTTATTTAAGAGACGCTCAATTCTATTGATGGTGAGTTAACAATGGTTTGAAGAAGGTATATAGGCATGGAATTTAGAGTGCTCTTGATCAAGCCTACCACAAAGAGAGTAAATGAAATTCCCAAACCAAAATTTTGTTAGAAATTTTGAATTAGATCATCAAAAGGTGTGATCTTTTTGGCCTTTAAAAGCGAGCCCCAAGGTAATTAAGAGGGAGTTGATTTTGCTTAAAATTAGTAATTCGATATTTGGTTAAGTCTATTAGAGGAATCTTAGTTGAAGGAATAAAACCGCATTTTCCTTCATTAAGAAAGAGACCACTAACTTTACCAAAATCATTTAGAGGTTCTTAATGGTTTTAACATGTTGAAGGGAGCCGCTGTAAGAAGATGAAATCATCTCAAAAGCTAAGATGAGAAATAGGAAACCTCCATGAGTTTTAAAAGACATATTAAGATTATTAGCAAAAGATCATTAAGGCTCCTTGATGTATTCAATAGCGATGATAAAAAGAGAAGGTGATAGTGGGTCACCTTGCCTCAAACCATGGCTAGAAGGAAAGAAATCTATGGACTCACCATTCATGATAACCAAAACCATTCGTGATACACCTTTTATAATCTGATAAAACTATCGAAAAACCAAACAAATTCAAGATTTGAAAGAGAAAAATCCCATGAGAGATTGTCAAAGGCTTTAGATGTCCAGCTTTGAATAAGATGTTGCCACCTCTAGAAGGGACATCAATGTCATGAACTATTGAGCAAGAAGAATATTATATTGCTCAGGTTTAACAAAACCAGCTTTGATTTGGGAGATGATTTTAGGAAGCAAAGGGCTAAGCCTATTATTTATTAATTAACAGTTTTTTGAAAAAAGGTAAAGACTAATCGGTCTAAAATCACCCCAAGATTCGTGATTGTTAGTTTTGGAAATAAGGACAATAGAAGTGCTTGAAAAGTATTTGGGAATAGGATTGCCATCAAAGAAATCAATAACAACATCAACTAATCGGTTTTAATAAATGGCCAACAATGCCGAAAGAAGTGGGTCGATAGCCGCCGTGTAGCAACAGAGTCGTGTTCATGTTCTTAAGAGTATTACTAATCTCCTCTTGAAGGACACATAGTGAGTAAATGATTATCCTCACCGTTAATCATAGGGATAAGATGGGTGTTTGATAAAGTTCCAAGAACGGATTAGAATTTAATAAAGTTTGGAAATGATGTATGACGTAATCCTTAATATCATTGTTATCGGTTATCCATTCACCATTAGAGTTCTTAATTTTCTTAATCGAAGTTTAAGGCTTTCCATTTATTACAAATGGCATGAAAACGGTGTTTCGTCACCATCAATATGTTTGCTTGCTTTTGACGCCAATAGGTTTCTTCCATGTTTTGATAATTAACCGTTATTCTTGGCAATGTTCAACTCCTCAAGTTTATCGGATTGAGAGACAGCCTCTTCAAGAGAACAAACCTCTTGTTCCATAGCTTTAAGATTTGTGAAAAGGTTTTTAAAAATGTGTTTGTTCCACCAATTGAGATTTTGTTTAAGTCTTTTGAGCTTAAGCCAAAGATGAGTCATACCTTTAACAAATTATCCGGAAAATAGGGCCATCCAATTAGTGAGAGCGACATTGATGAAGTCACTATGTTGGGTCCACATATTTTGAAATCTGAAAGGAGAGGGAGTAGACGGGTTAGGGGGGGGATTTTTGAAGGAAATCAAAAGAGGAGCATGGTCAGACAAAGTTCTGCTCAAATGCTCAACAATGGTAGTAGGCCACTGATTGATCCAAAGAGAATTAAAGAGGGTCCTATCAAGACGCTGCCAAAGTCTAGTTGCCAAGTGAAGTTAGACCAGTGAAACCAATGTCGATCGATTGCAATCAAGGATCATATTTGAGAAGTCCTCCATGGAATGAAGGTTAGGAGAACATCCTCCCCTTCTTTCCAACTAGCTATGATAGTATTGAAATCACCTCCAACCAACTGGGAAGGGAGGAAGCGAAGGTAAGTGATTCCAAAGGATGTTCCTACCACTCTATTACAAGAAGCATAGATAAAAGAGCCAAAAGTCGATAAGTCACCTAAGGAGATTTTGACATTAACCAATTGGTCAAGATCATCAATGATGGAAATGGTGATGGAGTTGTGCCAAAAGCACCAAATTTTATTATTAAGATTGAAGAAGAAATTATGAAAACCAAGGGATCTAGCGACAAAAGCAATCTTAGAAGAATTAATGAAAGGTTCAATAAGAACAAGTAACTTGATATTATGAACACGACAAAGACTCCTAACATGATTGTGACAGGAAGAGACCCACAACCCCGGATATTCCAAATAAGAAAATTAATCATAATGGGACAACCAAAAGGGAAAAGGAAAAAAAAGAAAGAAAGAGAGGAGAGAAATGATGACACATTACTTGTGTGGGGTGAAAGAAGAGCAGTGGTTCTAGTGAAGTTATTATTAAAAAATTTTGCTTTGTAGGGTTTTTTGTTTTAACAATTTGAAAGGGTCTATCAATCCAAATTATCTCCATCGAAAGTGATTGATTTTGGGTTCCTAATAGTAGAAGAATCTATCAATATTTTAGAAGAGGGATTTCACCTTCTTCAGATCAAATAGAGTGAGAAATTGGGTTCAATTGATTATCACTCAAGGGAAATAGATGGGGAAGTTCGCACCATTCATAATACAAATATCTTTCTCAATATGTTCAAGCCATAGGGTCATCATTATTTTGGTCCATTATATGATTCCCATTCAAATTGTTTAATTGGGTGTCCAATATAAGGCTACCATCTGATTTTCAAGAGGATTTAAATGAAGCAAAGAACTATCATGAAACCAAATTATTAGCAGGGTGAGGTTAGGTAAATTGCCATTGTATCGCCACACACCTCAATGGCTATTTTAGTACAAGGTCGAGTGTTTTCCACTAGACAAGAGGGAGGTGTAGGGAGGAGAGGTTCTTTTTGAGTATTTTTTAGGCACATATGCTAGAGTATTGGTTTCCCGCCCATTAATGGTATTCATATTCGTGGTAAAATTTTTTCGAGATTAGGATGAAGCACAAAGCATTCTCGAGTGATCGTGCGTGAATCTTGCAAAGGAGTGCAAAAGACAGAAAATTTTGAATTGACTTTTGACTATATCCAAATTTTTTTGGAGCCAATCCAAACCTCTTTGGGATATTTTTTGTGATGTCTATCTCAACGAGAATACGAGCGATAGATGGCCTAGATCTAGTGGTCATTGCTTGGTCTATTTGGAGAGGCCTACCAAAAAGGCCGCCAACAGCAAACAAAACTTGATGAGTGACATAATGTATTTACATGTTAGGAAAAGCAAGCCAAAGAGGGACAATGGGAGATTCCTTTGACATCAAAGAGGGACCATTTCAATAGTGCATTTGACAATTATGCACAAAGTAAGAATGACGAGAAAACCCAGTAATCTAAATCATTTGAGAGTTGAATAAGAATGTGACGGGATCGATCACCGATAGAAAAGTACCCATAATTTTAAACTATGAAAGAAAGAGCAAATATTATCAAGAGTCGCCTAAGGGAGAATTTACCCACCAAAGTGAACTCAAGGGCTTAGCAAATTTCTCAACATCCTGACCAACACACTACCGAATCCATGATAAGATGTCAAAATGAGATTAACCGAAGCATTTGAGCTAGAGATCTTACTAGATAAAGCATCTTTGAATGATTTAACAACATTAACAGTAATCAATCCAAAACCTCAGAGAGTCTGAGAAAAAAGCTGCTACAGAGAGGCGACTCAGATTCAGATAGACCGTAGCCTCCGCCATTGCTCTAATCCAAGGATCATACGGAGCCCGATACGCCACAGTGAGAGAAGCGCAGGACCAATTACCCGAATGGCCAATCCACCAGGGGAATGCAACGTGAGAGGAGCACAAGAGAGGGAGAGTGTTTTGATTATTTTTGGGTTTAGGTTTAGGTTTAGTTGGGGGTTTAGGGTTTAGGTTTGTTCAGGTTTATGGGTTTTAAGGTAGGGTTTGTGGGTTTAGTTTTTTAGGGTTTATTTAGTTTGGGGTTTTGATTTAGGGTTTAGGGTTTGTTATTTATAAAGTTTTTTAGGGTTTTTTTTATTTGTTTTTATTTATTTTATTTTTATTTTTAAATTCAGCAGTTTATTTAGTTTTTTTATTTATTTTAGTTTATTTATTATTTAGTTTATTTTATTTTTAATTTTCTTTATGTTATTTTATTTTATTTTGTCTAGTTTATTTATTTTTATATTTATTTTTAGTTTGTGGTTTTAATTTATTTTAAGTAGGTTTAGGTTTAGATTTTAGTTTAGTTTTATTTTTTATTTTATTTTAGGTTTAGTTATTTTTTTTTTATTTTTTAGTTTATAGGTTTTTTTTATTTTAGTTATTTTTAGTTTTTTTTATTATTTTATTTTTAGTTTAGGTTTAGGTATTTTAGTTCTTTTATTTATTTATGGTTTATTTTAAGTTTTATTTTATTTTTTAGTTTAGTTTAAATTTATTTTATTATTATTTTACGTTTAGGTTTTAATTTTAGTTTAGAGTTTAGGTTTTATTGTTTATTTATTTTAAGGTTTTATTTTTTAGGTTTATTTTTTAAGTTTATGTTTTTATTTAGTTTTTATTTTATTTTATTTTAGGTTTATTTTATTTTTATTTTAAGTTTATTTTTTATTTTATTTAGTTTTTTATTTTTTTTATTTAGCTTTGGTTTTGTTTATTTTGTTTAGTTTTTTTATTTATTTTTAATTTTTTATTTATTTAGGTTTTAGTTTAGATTCTTTCATTTTATTTTTTTATTTTATTTTAGTTTATTTTTTATTTTATTTTATTTAGGTTTTATTTTAGTTTAGTTTTTTATTTATTTTATGATTTATTTTTATTTTATTGATTTATTTTAGTTTTTTTATTTATTTTTATTTATTTAATTTTATGTTTAGGTTTTATTTATTTTATTTTTTAGGTTTTATTTATTTAGGTTTAGGTTTTAATTTTATTTAGTCAGGTTTAGGGTAGGATTTTTTATTTTGATTTATTATTTAGGTTTTATTTTAGGATCAGTTTATTTAAGATTTTTTATTATTTAGGTTATTTGTTTTATTTATTTTATAGTTTAGGTATTTATTATTTATTTAGTTTAGTTTATATTTATTTATTTTTTGAGAGAGTTAGTGGATTTTCAGTTATAGTTTAGTCAGGGTTTAGAGATATTTAGGTTTATTTTCCAGTATTTTGTTTAGGTCAGTTTTATTATTTATAGTATGAAGTTTTCATGGTATCAGTAAAGGATTAGTTTAGTTTAGAGGTTTAGATGTAGTTTTTAGGGCTCATGGTATTTAGGTTAGAGTCATATTTAGATCAGTTCATTTTATTAAGTTAGGTTTAATCAAGTTAGTTTCTCAGGGATCATATTTTTTTAGTTTACTATTATATTATTCACCATATAGAGTTAAGCTATTATTTTATGGAGTTAGTTTAGGGTTAATATGGGTCACCAGTTTATCTCAGATTAGTGGTTTATAGTGGGTACTAGATTTTTATAGGATTATTCTGGGTAGTTTCATTATATTTATAGGGTGCAAGCTTATTTTAGTAGTAGTTATAGATTATATTTATATATTATTTTTTGGCTAGTTTTATTTATTTAGGGTTATTTTACCCATCTCTAGCTCAGTTTAGGGTATTTATAGGGTTTAGTTTAGTTATTATAGGTAGCCTTAGTTATATTTTTATTTACAGAGTCTAGTTTATATTTTAGTAGAGTTTATTTATTTAGTTTAGTTTTATTATTTATTTAGGTTATTTTGTAGTTTTAGATTTGGGGTTTAGGTCTTTAGGTTTTAAGTTTAGGAGGGTTTATTTTTTAGTTTTTAGTTTTTAGTTTTAGGTTTAGGTTTTATGGTTTTGGTTTGGGGTTTATGTTTTAGTTTAGGTTTTTTTATTAGAGTTTAGTTTTTGTCATTTATTTTATTAACAAACCCAGATTCAACATTTTATTTTCTTTATTTTATTATTTTAGTTTATTTATATTTATTTAAGTTTTTTCTTTTATTTTTATGCATATTTTTTTTATTTAATTTAAATTATTTATTTTAGTTCTATTTTTTTTAGTTTTTTATTTTAATTTATTTTATTTTATTTATTTTTAGCCAGTTTATTTTTTTATTTTTATTTTTAGTTTAGTTTTATTTTTTTATTTTTTAGATTTTGGTTTAGGCTTTTTATTTTATTTTTAGGTTTAGTTTTAGGTTTTATTTTTGTTTTATTTTTGGTTTTATTTTTAGTTTTAGTTTTTTTTTTTTTTAGTTTATTTTATTTTTGTTTTTGTTTTAGATGTTTTAGTTTATTTAGTTTATTTTTTAATTATTTTAGTTTATTTTATTTAAATTTATTTTATGTTTATTATTAGTTTTATTTTAGTTTATTTTATTTTAGTTTATTTTTAGGTTTAGTTTATTTTATTTTATTTTAGTTTATTTTTTTTTAGTTTGGGGTTTAGGTTTTATTTTTAATTATTTTTATGTTCATTTTTAGGTTTAGTTTTATTTAGTTTTTATATTATTTTATTTTAGGTTTATTATATTTTTTATTCTACATTAGTTTCATTTTATTTATTTTATTTTATTCAGGTTTTATTTTATTTTATTTTAGTTTATTTTATTTTATTTTAGTTTATTTTTATTAGTTTATTTTATTTTATTTTAGGTTTAGGTTTAGATTTTAAATTATTATTTTATTTTATAGGTTGAGGATTTTATTTTGTTTATTTTGTTTTATTTAGTTTTGGGGTTAGGTTTAAGTTTTATGGTTTATGATTTTTTGTGGTTTGTTTTATTTTTTTTTTAATTTTTTTTTTATTATTTTTCAATTTTATAATAAATTTTTTTAATTTTTTTTATTTTGGGAGGAGATTTTACCATCATATTAGAAGGTTATTGTTGTTATTATTTGAGTTTATTAAGCAAAATCTTGTTTAAAGTATTTAGTTGCTGCAAGGATAGGCATTATTCAAGAGTATCATCAATGTATGCATCTTGACATGAGAATACATGAACATAAGAGAGTGAGCAATCTTAGCCAATCTCATGAATAGCCATTTCAAGTGCTTATGATCCCTCCACAATAGGAGACAACTTGGAAATTTGCTAATGAAGTCAATGAGCTAATTAACACCATCCCAATCATATGATATTTGAAGTTTTCATGTAATCCAGTATTTATTAATATCTAGCAATAGTGGCTTCACAAGAAGTGTTGCAACACCCAGGCTTTAGTTTTATTTATGATCATGTTTTAGGATTTAGGGTTTGTGGTTAGGTTAGCTTAGTGTTATTATTGTCAGTTTCTCAGTTGTTTATTTAGTTTATTTGGGGTTAGATTTTATGGTTTAGTTTAGTTAAGGTTTAGTTTAGTTAGGGCTCATTTAGGTTTGTTTAGGGTATGATTTGGTTAGTGGCTCAGGGAAGATTTTGGTTTAGTCAGTTTGGCTCTTTATTTATGGTTTGGCTCATTAGTTTTAGGGTTAGTGGTTAGTAGGGTTTGTCAAGAGTTTTATTTATGGTTTTAGTTTAGGATTTTGGTTTTTAGGGTTCAGTTTGTGGTTTTTATTTTATGGGGTTAGTGGCCTATTTTGTGGTTTTTTTATTATTTTTTTTAAATTAAGCAAACAGTTAGGTTTATTTAGTTTATTTTTATTTATTTACATTTACTTTACTTTTTTATTTATTTTAGTTATTTTTATTTTTATTTGTTAGTATTTTATTTTATTTTTTATTTTAGTTTATTTGTATTTAGTTTTTAGCCTATTTTAACTTTTTTATTTTATTTTATTTTTTAGGTTTTATTTTATTTTATATTTTAGTTTAGGTTTAAGTTTTTATATTATTTTAGGTTTAGTTTTTATTTTATTTTAGGTTTATTTTGGTTTTATTTTTAATTTGGTTTTTTATATTTTAGTTTATTTTATTTTATTTAGTTTCATTAAGTTTAGGTTTATTTATTTTAGGATTAGTTTAGTTTTATTTATTTTAGTTTAGTTTAGGTTTACTTTATTTTGTTCACTTTATTTTTTATTTAGTTTAGTTTTTTTATTTAGGGTTTGTTTTATTTTTTTTAATTTCATGATTATTTTGGCTTAGATTTTATTTAGTTTTTATTTTATTTTATTATAGTTTATTTTTATTTTCTTTTACATTTAGTTTTAATTTTATTTAGGCTTTTATTCTTAGTTATTTTATTTTTAGTTTATTGTTTCATTTATTTTATTTTTTAGTTTTATTTATTTTTATTTTTAGTTTGTTTTTGGGTTTAGGCTCAGGGCCTAGTTTAGGTTTTTAGTTTTAGTATCCAGGGTAGGGTCAGGATTTAGTGGTAGTTTTGTTTTTTTTTAAAACCAAAATTTGATAGTATTTAGATTTTATTATAGTATTTCATTTTATTTTATTTAGTTTATTAATTTATTTTTATTTTATTTTTAGTAGGTTTTTATTTTAGTTTATTCTTGGTTTAGGTTTAGTTTATGTTTATTTTTAGTTTAGTTTATTTTTATTTATTTTGGTTTAAGTTTTATTTTTTTATTTTTGGTTAGCTCAGATTTATTTTATTTTTTTTAGGTTATGTTTTAAGTTTTATTTTAGTTTTATTTTGTAGGTTTTATTTGTTAGTTTAGTTTAAGTTTTAATTTATTTATTTTATTTTAGGATTTTTTAGTTTATTTTTATATTTATTTTATTTATTTTAGTTTAGTTTATTTTTTTTTTGTTTATTTTTATTTTATTATTTTATTAGTTTTAGTTTTTGTTTGGGTTTATTTTAAATTTTAGTATTTTATTTTAAGTTTATTTGGGTTTAGGGTTTTATTTTGTTTTCTTTATTTTATTAGGTTTATTTATTTTATATGTTTAGTTTATATTTTATTTAAGTTTAATTTTATTTTATTTAATTTAGGTTTTTTATTTTATTTTATTTTATTTTAGTTTTATTTTTTTATTTCTTTTTAGGTTTTTAGTTTATGTTTTATTTTTATTTTATTATTTTAATTTTATAGATTTTATTTATTATTTTGGTTTTATTTTGCTTGGGTTAAGGTTTAGGGTTTTGGGTTAGATAGGCTAAGATGGTCAGGATCAAGGTAGAGCTCAGGCTAGTGGCTAGGGTTTAGGGTAGGATCAGGGTTTTTGGGTTTAGCCTAGGGTTTTAGTAGATTTGTGGTTTTGGTTTTATTTATTGAGAACAAATTCAGATTTAACATTTCATCTTTTGTTTATTTAGCTTATTTAGTTCATTTTTTATTTATCTTAGTCTATTTTAACCATAATTTATATTTATGTTTATTTTTTATTTTTATTTAGTTTAATTTAGTTATTTTAGGTTTATTTAATTAGTTTGGTTTTTTTATTTTCTATTATTTTTAAGAGTTTATCTTTTGTTTAGTTTTATTTTTGTTTTATATTAGTTTAGATTTTGGTTTTAGTTTATTTTGCTTAGGTTTTAAGGTTTATTGGGTTTAATTTGTGGTTTGCTTTTAGTCTTTTTTATTAAGCAAATTCAGTTTGGTTTATTTAATTTATTTTTTAGAATTTTATCTAATTTAGTTTATGTAATTTTAAGTTTATTTATTTTACTTTTAGGTTTTTTTAGTTTATTTTTAATTTAGTTTATGTTTTTTTTAGTTTACTTTCATTTTATTTTATTTTTTTAGGCTTAGGTTTTATTTTTTTTTAATTTATGTTTAGATTTTTATTTTATTTTTTTTAGGTTTATGTTTCAGGTTTTTATTTTAGGTTCTATTTTTTATGTAAGGTTTAGGTTTATTTTATTTTATTTCGTTTAGCATTTAAGTTTAGTTCATTTTAGGTATAGGTTTATGTTTTATTTATTTTTGTTTAATTTATTTTAGTTTAGGTTTAGGTTAATTTTATTTTGTTTATTTTATTTTTATTTTTGATTTGGGTTTTTTTTTTTAGTTTAGGGTTTATGTTTTATTTTTTTATCGATTTAGTTTAGGTTTTATTTTATTTTATTTTTATTTTAAGTTTATTTTTAATTTATTTAAGATTATATTCTTTAGGTTTATTTTATTTTTTAGTTTAGTTTTAAGTTTTATTTATTTTATTTTAGTTTAGTTTTATAAGTTTATTTTATTTTTAAGTTAATGTTTAGTTTATGCTATTTTATCTTTATTATTTTATTTAGGTTTAGGTTTTTTATTTATTTTATTTTTAGGTATATTTAGTTTAGTTTATGTTTGGTTTAAGATTCTAGGGTTTATTTAGGGTCATGGGGGAAGTCACGCTCAGTGGTTAGTTTGAGGAGTTAGTTTGAGCCTGGTGGCCCATGGTTTAGGGTTTAGAGTTTAAGGTGAGGTCATTCAGTATTATCTTTAGGTGTGGAAGGTTAGTCAGGTCAAAGCGCCCAGTGTTGTTTAGGGTGGGTAGGAAGAGTTTAGTGAGATTTCAGTGGCCCAGGGCCAGTTCAAGATGGGGTTAGGGAGTTTGTGGGTTTGTGATTTAGGTTTTAGGAGTTAGTTTAGGCCTTGGTAGGAGTTTGGGGTTAGGGTTTTAGTGGTAAGATGGTTAAGGAGTTTAGGTGGTAGAGTTTCTGTATAGGTTAAGATCAGGTTTAGTAGAGTTTAGAGTTGTGGTAGGATTTGGATTTAGGATCTGTGATGAGTTTAGGGATGGCTCAGGATAGGGTGTAGAGTTTAGAGTTTAGGGTTAGTTTGTTTAGGTTTATTCAGGGTTTTTATTTTTTTTATTTATTTTTTATTTATTTTTTAAATTAGGCAAACCCATGCCTAGCTTTATTTATTTTATATCTTTTATTTATTTAGTTTATTTTATTTTCTTTGATTTGATTTATTTATATTTATATTATATTTAGTTTAGTTTATTTTTAGGTTTATTTCTTTAAGTTTAGCTTTATTTTTTTATTTTTATTTTATTTTAGGTTTATTTTATTTTATTTTTTAGGTTTTATTTTATTTTAGGTTTAAGTTTTAAATTTTTGAGTTTTTTTTTACTTTATAGGTTTAGGTTTATTTTAGTTTATTTTATTTTTTAGTTTAGGTTTATGTTGGTTTTATTTATTTTAGCTTAGGTTTAGGTTTTATCTTTTAGTTTTTATCTTTAGGTGGGTTTATGTTGATATTTATTTTAGGTTTAGGTTTTTTAGTTGAGGATTTTTTATTTATTTATTTTGGTTTATTATTTTAGGTTTAGGTTTTATTTAGTTTTAATTTTATTTTAGGTATTTTATTTTTTTATTTTAGGTTTAGTTTTATTTTTAGGTTCTTATTTTAGTTTAGTTTTTTTTATTTATTCATTTTAGTATTTTATTTTTCTTTTTTATTTTGTTTAAATTATGTTTTTCTTTTGTTTATTTTAGTTTAGGTTTTATTTATTTATTTTATTTTTTAGGTTTTAATCTTTTAGTTTAAGGTTTTGGTTTTATTTAATTTAGGGTTTAGGTTAGTTTTTGGATTTAGCCTTGGGTTTGGGGTCTGGCTCAGCTTTATTTAGGTGAAGGGTTTATGGTTTGAGTGTGCCTAGGGTTTAGGGCAGGCTTTAGGCCAGGTTTTAATATTTTAGTTTAGGTTTATTTACGTTTAGTTTAGTTTATTTTTATTTTTATTTTAGTTTAGGTTTATTTTTGTTTAGGTGTTTAAGTTTGTCAATTTTAGGTAGGTTTAGTTTTATTTTAGGTATTTGCAGGAGGTTTATTTTAGTTGTGTACATTTTGTTTAGTAGATTTTATTTATTTTAGTTTAGATATTTTAGGTTTAGGTCTTTTAAGTAGATATATTTATATTTATTTAGTTTAAATTTTATTTAGTTTTATTTTATTTTATTTATTATTATTTTATTTCTTTACTTTATTTATTTATTTTATTTTTAGTTTATTTTATTAGTTTTAGGTTTATTTATTTTATTTTAGTTCTTTTTATTTATTTTATTTTTAGGTTTGGTTTAGGTTTAGTTTTTTTTAGGTTTTATTTTTTTTAGGTTTAGGTTTATTTATTTATTTATTTTTAAGTTATTTAGAAGTTTTAGATTTTAGTGTTTTGAAGGTTTGAGTTTGAGTTTTAGGTTTGTTGGGTTTTAGGTTTAGGCTTTTTATTTAGGTTGGGTTTTGTTTAGGGTTTTTAAGATTTAGGGCTTAGTATTTAGGGTTAGCTGGGTTTAGGGTTAGTTTTGGGGTTAAACACCAAAGATCTATCCCATGATTTAATTAGTTAAGGTCTGATGTGATTATGATTTTGATTTGATTAAGTGATTTAATTAATTAGTTAAATCTTAATTAATTTCATTTTAAAAATAGGTGAAATGAACTTAGAGAAAGGGGTCCCAACCCTATTCCTTAGTTCACTTGCTGTTGAACAATGATTAATAAACTTGATTAACCAATTTGTTACTATTCATGGGATTAATTAATCATTAATTAACTTAAGGAGTTTGTGAGATTTAATTAGCCAGTTTCCTAATTAAGAGAGCAAAAAATCCCATGAAAATCATAGGAGACAAAGCTCATCCCATTAAATTAACCCACAAAATTTAGGATTAATTGCTCAAGTAATTAAGGAGTAATTAAGCTAATTAATTTTATAATTAAACCTTAATTACTATTTAAAATTAGTGAAGATCATTTCTAATTAATTCTCCTCTTAAATACCTTTAAAATGAGTATTTATTTGCATTTTTTCTTTACTATGTTTTATTATAATTTTAGAAGTTTCACCATTCAAATGATTAATTAAGGCTAATTAAAGCCTATTACGCCATATTATCATGCTGCGCTTTCCACATGGCACCGTGATTGGCTACTTAAAACTTATCCCACTTTGTGCCTACATGCGGTGATGGATGCTTTCTCCTCCGCCGCTCGATCTAAAATTGACGCATTAATCCCACAGCTTAATAGGATTAAATCAAATTGATCAAACGAATCTAATCATGATCGTTTGTTCTGATCACATGGAAAAAATGGTGGGTGATCTAACGTCATTCAAGTGAGGGAGAATGGAGTCGGTTCGCCATTACTCACTTGATCCAAGTTTACCCAAGCTCGGATCAACTCCAAAAAGATCCCACACGATCGAGATCTAACTATCAAGATCACATGAGATGCAAAGTTTTCTTCAAAAAGCTCAAACCCATTTTGGCCTAAGGATCAGTTTTGAAAGCATACATCGCCAAAGATTAAGACCAGCAGCTCGAACGATTGAGGAAGCTTCATCTAGTGGAGACGAAGCCTGAGCAATTGATCAATCTTTCTCTGCCCAAAGGATGATTTGGAGCTCGCCTTTGATCAAGTCCCACCTCTGTTCTGGATGCTTAGAGATGTTCTTGCTCGACCAGGCTTAAAGAAGGTGCGAAAAGTTAATTTGAGTTTGATGGAGAAATGGGAAGTTAGGTCGAATGAAGTGTCCTATTTTGAGACGTGGAATGGCATTTTCATCAAGGAACAGAGTTAAAGAATGGCTCTAGCAGCTCATCTTAGAGTAAGGCTCTAAGGAATAATTTTTTTTGAGTTTAAAATGAGGTGTATAACCCTCACTCCCCCCCTTGATCGATGGTGGGATCGTTTTTCTAAAGTGGCAACAACCACCTGAGTTGATTTGGTTAGATTTGGCTCAATTTGACTTTAGGGTCAAATTTGTTAGTCAAGTTGACCAATTGGTCAAATTGGGTGAAACCAAGTGTTGGGCCAAGTTCATATGATCATTTGGGATGTTATGGTTCAATTGGTTTGGTTTAGTTTAGCTTAGATTTGATTTTGGCTCATTTGAATTTATTTGGGTCAAATGGGTTAAGTTGACCAATTTGATCAAAT
Organism: Cymbidium sinense; assembly: GCA_021442155.1. Lineage (NCBI taxonomy): Eukaryota > Viridiplantae > Streptophyta > Magnoliopsida > Asparagales > Orchidaceae > Cymbidium > Cymbidium sinense. Next base: position 44,558 of record JAKCPB010000972.1, read on the forward strand.
TAGCCAAATTGGCTTGGGTTGGGTTGGTTTGGGTTTAGTTGACAAATTAAAGATGATAGGCTTTGGTTTCAATTAATTTGGATTTGGTTTGATTTAGTAACAACTTGACCCTTTTGCTCAATTTGGGCTAAGTAGGCCAATTGGGTTCAATTGGGTCCAATCATAGCTTTGGTCAAGTTAAACAGTCAATTTGGACTAACTTGAGACATTGGTTGCAATCAATTTGGTTTATATTTTGATTTGACATAATTTTTGATCTTTTAAGTCAATTTGGGTCAACTTGGATCAAGAATTCCAATTGGGTTTGGTTTGACTCAATTAAAGGTCAAGTCATATTTAAATATTGATTTTGATTTGGTATGAATCATTTGTTTCAAGGGATTTGGCATAGGTTCCAATTTGGCTAGTTTGTGTTCATATAGGTTAAGGGGTTGACTTGGTCAAATGATTAAGTTGACTTGGTTTGACCCAATTTGTGGCAATTGATCAATTTAGGGTGATCACAATCATGATGGGAGGTTTTGATGGGCTTCAACAATTTGGGTAGGATTAGAACTTTGCTCAAATAGGTCAAATTGGCCACTTTGGGTCAAGTGGACCAATTGGGTTTAGTTGAAATGATTTTGGGTTGAGTTTGATTTAGTTGATTTATATATGGATTTGGTATTGATATTTAAATTCCATTGCAATTTGCTTTGGTTTAAATGGGTTTTGGTTCATTTAAACATTTCAAGTCAAAAGGGTTAAGTTGGATTTGACTTGGGTTGATTTTGGTTTGTCTTGATGATTGTAGATTTCATTTATAGTTATGAATATGATTGAAGGTATGATTGATTCATGAGAAAATCAATTGAATTTGGATTTTGGAATGAAGGAATTTGTTTAAGTCTATGGAGTTGGGTCATGTGACTTAGGTTTGGATTTTGATTTAGTCTAGTTTGGTTTGCTTTAGTTTTGATGATTTAAATGTATATTTTATTTAAATTTGAGAAGATGATTGAAAATATGATGGATTCGTGAGAAAATTAATTGAGTTTGACTTAATTTGGATTAAGATTTGGCTAAGTCCATGGGATAGGTCATATGGCTTAGGAAGGGTTTTGAATTAATTTGATTTAGTTTAATTCAGTTTAATTTAGTTTGATCATTTGAATATAGATTTGATTTATTTTTAGGAATATGATTGTAGATATAAATTGATTATGAGAAATCAATTGATTTTGGATTGATTTGGATTATGATTTGGCTAAGTCCATGGGATAGGTTATATGTTTTAGGAAGGGTTTCAAGTTTAGATTTGATCATGGGATTCAACCATTTAGTTTTGGGCTTTGGGTTTGGATTTGGATTTGAATTTGATGTTTGAATTGAACTTAAGGTTTAGTTTGAGAAGTTGAACATGGATTGGATTTGGGTTGTATGGGGAGTGGATTATCCTAATCCCTAAGGCATAACCTAATCCTATGGTTAACCCTTCTAAATCTTTAGGCTTTGGTTAAGTGTTTACCTAATTATTAGAAGTGTCTTATGACTAGGGAAGTCTTAGTGTCTAGAAGACTCCTAAGTCTAAGATGGGAAGATTAAATCGACTCCAAGAGTGAGGTCAACATTTTAGCTCCATAGTGCCCTTGGAGATAGATGATTGGAAGACCAAGCTATGTTTCACATTATAGACTCGATACATCTTTCAACGCTTATTTGGAAGATCATGGATACATGAGAACAACATAGTTCCATTCTCTACATCAGTGTATGAAGTTTGTGAGAGGTGGGATCATCTATTATGTCAAAGGAGATCTCAAACCATTTACAATTCATGAGGTCGGCATATATGAAGATGCAGCTTACTACCTCCCTCAAAATCAACAAGTCTATTCTTGTGAACTTGGTCAAAGTTTAAAAATAAAAGAAAAAGAAAAGGAAAGAATAAAAGAAAAAGAAAAGAAAAGAGAAAATGAAAAAAAGGGAAAGAAAATAGACTTGGAGGAGGAAGTGGAGAATGACATTAGATTCCACCCACATTTCGCTACTCCATTCGAACATATGGGTTGAACGACCTGACCTCCACTAGGCAGAGGAAGAGGCTAGTTCAGAGGTAGTCTCAGGCATGGAAAACCTCCTTATTGGCCACCCAATAGAAGATTATGTCCCAGCCACAAGGAGTACACCTATTATCCATATAGATTTAGAATCCAATTCATAGGATGAGTCTTATATAGTTAGCACACCAGCCAGCTCTTTTCAATAGTAGATTTCCTTGGAGGTGACACTTGAGCCAGATAGTGATGAATATCAGGCTCGAAAGCAAAGTATAATTATATCCAAGTCTATATGTGAAACAATTAGGCATCAGTTAGAAACCTTAGCTCTAACCCCACTTTCCTCTCAAAATCTAAGGGTTTGGAAAGTAAGAAGTCTAAGTCATTTGTGAAGACTCAGGTTCTTTGGATCATCATTCTCAAGTCAAGAAGTTGATGTAGAACTTGAGGATAATTCATATAATGATTTAATAATTACCTTTTGATTGGTACTTGCCTTGTTCATAATTTAGCAAAGAAAGGGTTAATCCCACATACTTTATCAAAGCACACTACAAAAAATATGAAAGAATAAATGCAAAAAGCTCTCATCAAAAAACAAGGACTAGGATTCCACCAAATGATGATGATGATTACTGCATAGTCATCACCAATTATTTGGAATTAGATAGGTCCTTTTTCAAATCACATTAACTCATATGAGGAGCTATGCTTAGAAACTTCAAATGATCCAGATTATTTTGAAGTCAAAGATGCACCACTAGTGTTCGAAGAAGAGATCAAGTCAACCATCAACGAGCTCAAGGAAATCAACTTAGGAACTAAAGAAGATCCACAACCAACATACATCAGCTCTTTGTTAAATGTAATTGAAACCAACAACTTAGTTAGCCTATTGACTTAGTTTAAAAACTACTTGGCATGAAGTTAAGAAGAGATGCTTGGATTGGCTCCTGACATAGCGGTCCATAAACTAGCAAAATAGCCTACTCCTAACCCTATCAAGCAAGCTTCTTGATGCATACAATTAGACATAGAACAATAGGTCATTTCTGAAGTCAAGAAATTGATCGATGCTGGCTTCATCCGAGAAAAAAAATACACTACCTGGTTAGCCAACATCATTCCAGTTAAAAAAGAGATTGGCCAAATTCACATATGAGTCAATTTTAGGGATTTAAATAAGGCATGTCCAAAAGATGAATTTCCACTACCAATCTTAAAGTCGATGGTGGAAATTTCCTCATCTCATGCCTTTCTTTCATGGATGACTCATCTAGATATAACCAAATAAAGATGGCCCATAGAGATGAAAAAAAATACTACTTTTAGAACCCCGATCAAAATCTACTGTTATAAGGTCATGCCTTTCAGCATTAAAAATGTCAATGCTACATACTAGTGGGCTATGACTCAAATCTTTGATGAACTCATTCATCATCAAGTCAAGTGCAATGTCGATGATCTCGTGATTAGAAGTAGAGAAAAGGAAGACCATCTTATTGACTTGAGAGTAATTTTTAAATAGTTAAGATAATTTAACCTTAAAATGAACCCCTTGAAGTGTGCATTCGGAGTTGCTTTAGGGAAATTCTTTGGATTTGTTGTCCGACACTAGAGAATTGAAATTGATTCTAGAAGATGTAATGTAGAATATTAGAAATGCCACCCCAAAATTTTAACTCAACTTAGATCATTCAAAGGGATGGTTCATCTAAGATGCTTTATATCCAACCTATCGAGATGAAGTTAGCTTCTCAAAGACTTGTCAAATAGGATGCCAAGTTCAAGTGAGATGACAAGTGTGAGCATGCCTTCAAAGACATCAGGCATTACCTGGTTATGTTGCTAGTTCTAGCAGCCCCTATCTTGGGCAAGCCACTCATACTTTAGGATGAGTCCATATCAATAAAGGTCAAAAATAGACAAATCTCATCCCTTATTGATATTGAAGTCATCAAAAAGTACTCTCTTGAAGGGAAGCCATTGCAATGAAGGATGAGGAGTTAGATTAGAGGCAACCATTCATGGATTACCTAAATAAAGGAAAACTATCCCAAGCCCATTAGATGATGTAGAGAGCACTTTCCTATGGTCTTATGGATTATTTCTTGTACCGGCGGTCTTTTGATCATATGTGGTTACATTATTTAGACAAGAATGAAGCCCATAAGTTGTGATTGAGGTACACTCAAGATTATATGGAGCCCACCAATCCAGACTGAAGAAGAAAGCCAAGATCAAGAGAATAGAATACTACTGGCCATTGATGATAAAAGAATGCATGGATTTGGCTAGGAGATGCCACCAATGTCAAATACATGGTGTGCTTCTACACCAACAACCCAACATTCTACATCCTACATTGGCCTCATGGCCATTCAATGGGTACCGATATAGTAATTGATCCACCTTCCAATGGTCATTCATCTTAGCTATCAACTACTTTTCCAAATGAAGGTCATTCCACTGAGAGGTCAATATGTGCTTCAAATTTTTAGGAACCATATCATATATAAGTTTGGAGTGACTCGATGAATTATATCTAATAATGGTATTACATTCAAGAGCACCGAGATCAATAACTTTCACAATATAGATTGATATTCTACCATTAACTACCCAAAGGAAAATAGCTTATAATCCTTCAATAAATCTCATCCAAAATAATAAGACACTTAACAACAATATGGATAGTTATAAAGGGGCCTACCGCACCACATATAAAACTCCAACTCAGTCTACTCTTTTCTCCTTATTGTATGGGATCAAAGTTGTTCTACCATTACAAGTCCAACTTCTATCATTAAGGATAGTTGTGGGTAGTAAGGTCACAATAGAGCAGAACGCCAAGTTGCAGTTAGAAGAGCTCAAAGGTTTGGAGGAGAGACATATGCGGGCATGTTAAAATCTCGAGTTGTATAAATGTAAAATGATTCAAGCTCATAATAAATTGGCCTGTTCTATAGCTTTTCAAGTAAGAGAGCTTATTTTAGTTCTAACGTGACCGATTGTTGCCCATTGTAGGTGGGAGGCTTGAACCCACTTAGAAGGCCCTTTACAATAAAGAAGGCTTACCAAGGAGGATCTTATCAACTTATTAATCATATGAGGAGGTGCCCAATTCCAATCAATGGGCTCTACTTAAAGAAATATTATAAATTATGTTTAAAATAATTATCATCAATGAAAATTTTATTTTGAATTCAATCTCTTCCATGTTGAAAGTATTCTTATTTGAATGAATCTAGCAGTGTGTGGTGTAAGGAACCCAAGTGTCTTATCCTTCATCGACACAAAAAATATAAACTACACATAAAGTTATAAAACAAACACATATCTTTTATCTTGGGCTACTCAGTTGAGATAACGCTCACTCACTTAGTATGCTCTAGGTCGATGTGCTACCCTACTAGTGTGTCATGGTCTTCTTTCTTTGGAGGATATTAGTCCGCTATGCTTTCCTTGACCACACAATCGATGAGCACCTTGTTATTTTTGGTAGCCTTACTATGTGATATAACTACCTCAAGTTTGTTTCATTTAAGAGGATGTGAGTCTGCTATGCTTTCATCTTGGATTAGCCTTCGTGCACTAACTAGGTAGAGTATATTTGAGTTTTAGGATAAGTTCCCTAGGAGATCCTTGCCTCCTTACTGCTTCAAGTTTGGGTCTAGTCCTACCCTGGGGCTCTCGCTTAATTGTCTCATGATACTATCCCATGATCGCCCACTTGGAAAGTTGTAAGCCTACATGCTTTATATTGATTGTTGCACACGACCACCTTAGGTTGGTTGGTTCTCACTATGATGATGAATACATCTCTCATGCTAATAGATACACCTTAGGTTGGTTAGTTCTGGCACCTTATGATACACCACTCATGACAGATGTAAGTTTGATATGATTTATCCTTTAGTTTCCCACCATACACTTATAGGCTTTCTATTTTAGGGCTTAGGATAACACCCCTTGTAGAACCTCCCTTGTGGGCACTATATTTGGATCACGTTCTTTACGACCCCATTTAGACACTAACCAAGTTACTACTCGATTAGATAGTTCCCCTTCAAGAACCACCCATGGTTAGAATCTCCCTATATGTGTAGATTCTCCCTTGGTCCAGTAAATCTAAGGTAGGTCAAGGCTGACATAGCCCCTTTCAGTGTGGTCCCTCGCACACCAATAGGGTCCATGCAAACATATAAACAAAATATATATTCACTTATGGATTATGAATACACCCTTAGTGGTACCTTTTCTCAAGCAGGCATTTTATCTTTATGGCAGTGTTAGCAAAACTCCCTATAGGAATTGCTTGACTACTCTTGAGTTAATATAAGTCCCCAATGGCATTCACCCAGTAGTCACCCCAAGTCGTTTGTCTTACCAACAGCCACCCAATGGTTGTTCCCCGCTTAGAAGATGTAAGATCACGCCTTTCTCTTAGAGTTTCATACAAAAGGCAACCCCTTAGTTTGGCTAGCTCACACATGGCCAAGAGAATATCCCTTTGGATTTTAAATCTAAGATATACAAGTATAGTCCTTCTTAGTGGGTCCATCGACACCACATGGTCCATAAATTAAATCTATCAAATTTGATCGAGCTCGCACCCCCAACGAATATTCCATCAATTCAAATTAAAACTAAACCAAGCAAAACACATCAAATAACATGAATTTAAGTTGATAAAAGTCCTCAGCAGCATTCACTCAGTAGTCACCCTAGGTCAGGTTCAATTTGTTGTGCATCCAACAGGCCACTCCAGTGATTGTTCCTCACTTTAGAAGATGTATGTCTGCTTCACATTCTTCCTAGCATAATCAATGCACACCAAAAGGAAACCCATTAGGTTGGCTAGCTCTACCCCACAGCTAGTAGATTATCAATTTGGATTTCTAAACGAGGTCATATATATTCTCTGGGATCCATCTCACACCAACATGGTCCATACATTAACTCAGATTAAATTAAACCCAATTTGATTTTCCCCAGTGGAGCTAAATGGCACCCTTCTCCCTAGTGGAGCCCCAAATCATGTATAAACAAGTCAAGCAAATAAATATAATTCAAAACCAACCTCCCAGTGGATCCAAACTACTCCAACTCCCCTAGCAGAGTCTAAATCAAAGAAATCTAACCAAACTCTTATCTCTAGTGGATACATCCCCAAACAAATCTATGAAATCAAACTCAAATACCAATCCTTAGCGGATAGCCCGAAGCTACTTCCCTAGTGGAAAGTTCATATACCTGATCCTTAGCAGACTTGAGCCCATATCTCTAGCAGATATGCCTCCACATCAACTAAAAAAAATCAAATTAAAGTCGATTCGATCTTAATCCCTAGTGGATTATAGATTCTTATCCCTAGAGGATATTCTTTCCATAAATTATATAATCAAATTAAATTCAAACCTTATCCCCAACATATTTTTTCTTCTATGCCCTTGACATAGACCCCTCACATATCATGTTCAATGCATGTATTATCCCCTAGCGGATCTCCCTCAATGTCATTGACATGGAATTCTCATCAAATCTTATTTCTTCTCTTATGCACACCTTTAATACTTCAATCAAAAGCCTAACATTATATTTGTTCAAATTACATCATCTTAACATTGTAATCAACATTTTATGATTTGTGATGGTGCAAGCTCAAACTAACTATACAATATCATACTAAACATATTATAGTGTGAATTAACACACTATATAATATTATAATATATGATGTTGTATTATAATTTTCTATAATATAATATATTTTCTAATATTACACCTCATTAGAATCACTTAAAAGGAACCAATAACAAAATTTTCTCAAAATATGAATAATGTTCAATTTGGATGTAAAATTGTTATTTTTCTATTAGAAATGGTATAAAATAGCATAATTTTGGTGTTGCTTCTTAGTGTGTGCTATGAATTCAACCAAATTCTTCCATCTTGACCTTCAAATTAACATTTTTGTGAGTTTTGACCCAATGTATTATAACAAAAGTAAAACATACTAAAATGTACAATAACATTTAGTAACACACCCCCACATTCATATATATGAAGTTATATTATTATGTATATTATATTTTAATATGCTTTCATATAATATATTATCTTACATTAAACCTTAAAATGAATCACTTTAAGCAAAAAATTTATAAAATTTTTGTTGAAAAGTGAACATTTATTTTGAATGCATATTTCCATTCTTTTGATTAAATGACACACCATAGCACACCCTAATGATATTCCCTAAAGCTTACCTTAAATTTGGCCAAAAATCCCATCATCTCAGATAAATCAATATTTTTATGAATTATATGAGTACAAACTCTACTACTTCATACTATAATAAACTAAAATATGCTAAACAAAAAGTAGTAATACACAATATTATGCAATAATGCATGACGCTACACTATGTTATGGCATCCTATATTATTATACACTATAACATATTATATTATATTATATTGCATATCACATCACAAGGGATTGCTTAAAATAAAAAAATATAAAATTTGTCTAAATAATAAAAATATATCTATATTAGAAATAATATATTATGATGCCATGCTCTACCTATTAAGAATTTGGCCAAATTCCACCATTTTAAAGTCTAAATAAACATTTTTATAAATAATGCTAGTGTAGGCTCGACCGCATGATCGTAAAATACTAAAAGAGTTTAAAATGCAAAAACAATATATTATGATATATGATGTTATACTATGCTACAACATATAATATTTATTTTCAACATAAAATCTGTACTTTAGACTACAAGCATAGCACACCTTTGGTACTACACCTAATTCCCACTATAAATTTAATAAATTTCATCATCTGATTTATTAAATTAATAGTTTTATGATTTATGTTAATACTGACTATAGGGAACAATACCATAATATACTAAAACATTTCAAAACATCTTATAGCATCCAAAAACACGTCACTACATGATCAAATATATGATGCTACATTATAATACGATTTAGGGTTAAGGTTTAGAATATTCAAATCTCTAATATCTAAGGGAAAGTCTCTGAGGACATTTTCTTTAGCTACTATAACCATGTTAGATTATGTCATTCTTAAAATCTCAATGATCTTTATTCAAGGATTAGGTTAGTTTGGTTTAGAAAAATTTAGAGTTTTTTGTGTTTAGGGTTTAGGGTTGTGGTTTGTTTAGGGTTTGTGACAGGTTTAATGTTTTTATTTAAGTTTTAAAGTTTAGGTTTAGGTTTTAAGTTTTAGGTTTAGGGAGTTTAGGGGGTTTTGTTTAGGTAGAGCCTATTAGTGCCCAGGGCTCAATTTAGTATAGGTTATCAGTCAGAGTCAATAGCAGGTAAGGCCCAGATCTGTGCCTAGTAGGGTCAATTAGGTTATCCAGCCTCAGGATTGGCCCAGTAAGTGTCAGCCAGTTAGGGTTAGAGGTTGGCCCAGGGCCTAGGCCCAGGCCAGGTTCATTCAGATTAGCCTGTAGGGCCCAGGGCCAGCCCAGATTTTAGTCAGTAGTGGCTGGCCTTCAAGATTATGGCCTTGTGGTTAGTTATAGGGCCCAAGTGGCCTGGGCCCAGGGCTCAGTTCAGTTTTAACCTGGCCCAGGGGTTTTTCAGTTTATTTTATCTTTTTATCAGCTCAGCTCATTTTATTTTTATCTTTATCTTATTTATTTTGGCTAGTTTATCTATTTATTTTAGTTAGTGAGTTATTTTTATTTAGTCTAATCTGGGTTTATTCTATTTTAGGGCCCAGTTTTTTGGCTCAGTATAGTTTAGTGTGGCCCAGGGCCCATCAGCTGCCTAGTTTAGGATCATTTTGGTTTAGGGCCTATAGTATCATTTATTATCATAGAGATCAGGTTTAGGTTTAGATCTGATCATTTGGTAGGGTTTAAGGTTTAGGTAGTCATTATTAGGTTTATTTTAGGTCATTAGGTTTATGGTTTATTATAGTTTTTTATTTTTTTTATTTTAGTTAGTTATTTTTAAAAGACCAAGTAAACTATTTTAGGTTTATTTTAGTTTATTTTTATTTATTTTAATTATATTTATTTTAAGTTTATTTTATTTTTATTTATTTTATTTTTATTATTTATTTTATTTTAGTTTTATGTTTTTATTAGTATTTTATTTTTTTTGGATTGTTTTATTATTTATTTTTAGTTTATTTATTTTTATTTTATTTTTTTAGTTTTATTTTTATTTAGGTTTAGTTTAGGTTTTATTTTATTTTTTTAAGTTTATTTTATTTTATTTTATTTTATTTTATTTTAGTTTATTTTTTATTTATTTATTTTATTTTATTTGTGGTTTTAAGTTATTTTATTTTATTTAGTTTAGTTTATTTTATATTTTTTATCTTTATTTTATTTATCTAGTTTTATTTTAGTTTAGGGTTTTAGGGTTAAGCTCTTTAGGGCTCAGTATTAGTGGTTAGATTTTGGTTAGAGGTTTGTGGTTTATTTTATCTTACCCAGCCTTTTTTTTTTATTTTAGGTCAGGTTGTTTATTTTACATTTTATTGTTAAGTTTATCTTTTGTTATTTATCTTTATATATTTAGCTTTTATTTTATAAGCCTTTTTAGGTTTATTTTTATTTTAGGCTCTATTTCATTTATATCTTTTTAGTTTAGTTTTATCTTTATCTTTATCTTTTCTTTAGGTTTGTTTTAGTTGTGTCAGATTTATAAGATCTTTATTATATTTTATCATTATTTAATTTTATTTTTATCTATTTAGTCTATTTATTTCAGCCTTAGTTTTAGCCCAGGCCTTAGATCAGTGGCCTGGCTCAGGGCTCAGTGGCCTGGGGTCTTTGTGGGTCTAGGGCTCATGGCTCATATTTCAGGCTCAGCCTAGTTTAGGCTAGTGATCATGCTCAGTGGCTCTGGCCAGTTCCTTTGGCCTGTGGCTCAGGGCCTGGCTTTGGCCTAATGTCACAGTGGCTAGTGGCTCAGTTTTAAGATCATTAGGTTTGGGTTGGCTAGGGTTTGTGGTCAGAGTTATGGTTAAGTAGGGCTTCAGTTAGGTTTAGGTTTAGGTCAGTGCAGCTCAGGCTCAGTGGTTATGTTAATTTTAGGGCTCAGTGCTCAGGTTTTTAGTGGTCAGGGTCATGGTTTTTTTTTAAAAGAAAACTAAACCCGTTGGTTTAGCTATTTATATTTATATTTATCTTTAGTTTAATTATTTTTATTTTAGTATTTTTATCATATTATTAGTATATTTTTAAATAGTTTATTTAGATCAGTTTATTAATGCTCATTTTTTAGTAGTTTTATTTTATATTTTGTGGCCTAGTTTTATTTTAGTCTTAGGTTTATCTTTATCTTTAAGTTTTCTTTAGTGTTTAGGTTTTATAGTTTAGTATTTAGTTTATTTATCTATTATTTAGTCAAGGTTTATTTTAGCCCAGATTTAGTTAGGTTTTTATTTTATCATTCTTAAGGCCTTTTTATTTATCTTATCTTATTAGAGGATTTTAGCCTAGGGCTCAGTTTGTGCAGGTTATAGGCTCAGTTCAGTTTGTGGGCCTTAGCCTGGTTAGCTCAGGTAGTTTACTTTTATTTTTCCCAGCCATTTTATTTTGGCCTAGTCAGGTTTTATTTTACTTTTTTCTTTTAGGTTTAAGTTTTATTTTATTTATTTATTTTATTTTATATTTAGTTTTATTTTATTTGCTCATTTAGCTTTATTTTGTTTAGTTTAGTTTCATTTCATTATATCTATTTTAGTTTCTTTTATTTTTTATTTTATTTCTTATTTTTTAGGTTTAGTTTAGCTAGTAGATCTTAGCATGTTTCATTTATATTTATTTATTTAATTAGGTATGTTTATTTATTTATTTTATTTTATAAGTTTTATTTAGCTCAGTTAGTTAGGGTTTCGGCCTAGGGGATCAGGGCTCTGGTCTGTGGCTCAGTGGGTCTGGGGTCTGGGGCCTAGGGTTTAGATGGTAGGTTTAGGGTCAGGCTCATGTCAGTATTTTAGTGCTCAGTGAATTAGGGCTGTGTCTCAGTTTTAGTGGTGAGAATTTTTTATTTTCTTAAATCATGAAACCTAGGTTTATTAATTAGTTTTTTTTTTTTAATTTAGTTTATTTTATTTTTATTTCAGTTTTTTTATTTTATTTATTTTAGTTTTATTTATTAGTTTATTTTTTTATTTATTATTTTAGGTTTAGGTTTTTTTATTTTTTAGTTTATTTTTATTTTTTTTATTTTTTTTAGGTTTGTTTATGTTTATTTTTATTTTTTATTTTTTATATTTTTATTTTATTTTAGTTAAGTTTTATTTTTAATTTTTAGGTTTAGGTTTAGATTTTATTTTATTTTCTAGGTTTAGGTTTTGTTTTATTTTATTTTTATTTTTTATGTTTTATTTTTAGTTAGATAGGTTTATTTTTAGTTATTTTGTTTTATTTTAGTTTGGTCTCAAGTTTTGGTTTAGTTTTATTTTAGGTTTAGTTTAGTTTAGTATTTATTTAGTTTAGTTTTTTATTTTATTTTTTTTTATTTATTTTTTAGTTTATTTTATGTTTAAGTTTTATTTAGTCTTTATTTCATTTTATTTTAGGTTTATTTTATTTTATTTTACATTTAGTTTATTTTATTTTAGTTTTTTATTTTAGTTTTTTATTTTAGTTTTTTTAATTTATCTTTGTTTTAATTTAGTTTATTTTATTTTATTTATTTTAGGTTTAGGTAGGTTTAGGTTCATTTTATTTTATTTTTTTATTATTTAGTTATTTTTTAGTTATTTTCAGTTTAATTAGTAGTTTAGGTTGTGCTCTTTATACTAAAGCCTATCAGAGTCTGGTAGGCTCAGTGCCTAAGATGATTTAGGGTTTTGGGCCTGTGTCAGTTTTAGGTTTGGCCTAGGGGTTAGGGTAGGTTTTAGATAGGGGCCTTTAATTTTTTTTAAATTAAGCAAAAGCAAGTAGTTTAGTTTTATTTTATTTATTTTTTAATTTATTTTATTTTTTATTTAGTTTATTTATTTATTTAGAGTTTAGTTTTGTTTAGATTTTAGGTAGCATTTTTTAGTTTTGTTTTATTTTATTTTTTAGGTTTATCTTTTATTTTTTTTTTAAGTTTAGGTTTAGATTTATTTATTTTATCTTTTATTTTAGTTTAGTTTATTTATTTTAGTTTTTTATTTTATAGTTTGGGTTTATTTAGTTTAGGTTTTATTTTATTTTAGCTCGATAGTTTATTTTTCTTTTATTTTTTATTTTTTTTTTTTAGTGGTTTTTTATTTTAAATTTATTTTAAGTTTTATTCGTTTATTTATTAGTTTAGGTTTTATTTAGTTTTTTATTTTGTTTTAGGTTTATTTATATATATATATTATTATTAATATTATTATTATATTATTATTACATATACATATTACATATTATCTTTTATATTTAGGTTTTATCTTTTAGCTTTAAGTTTTTATTTATGTTATTTTAGTTTTACTAGTTATTTATTTTATTTTCTCTTTAGGCCTAGGTTTAGTTAGTTTTAGTTTTAGGTTTATTTTATTTTTATTTGTTTTTTTTATTTATTTTTATTTTTTATTTAGTTTTTTTGGTTTCTAGGGTTTTGAACCAGTGGTTAGGGTTTATGGGGTCCATGGCTCATTGGTCAGGGTTTTGGAGTGGTCAGTTTGTGGTTTGTGGTTTAGGAGGTTTTGTGGGTTTAGTTTTGTGGGGTTTTAGGTTTAGGTTTAGGGTTTGGTTTTAGTTTAGGGGGTTGTGGTTTAGGTTGATTTAGGGTTTAGGTTTTAGGTTTGTGGCTAGGTTTAGATTTGTAGTTTTTTTAGGTTTAGAGTTTTAGTTGTTAGGTTGGGTTTTTTTAATAGAGAATAAATTTAGATTCAACATTTCTTCTTTCATTTCATCAACCAAGTAATATACCAAGTTTTCTACACAAGCAACAACATAGATAAAAATGAGCACACATAGAACAAATAAAAAACCCTAGTAGAACCTCTATAAAGACACAATTCCATAAGCGATCGACACCATTCTTCGCTTTCTAGTTCCCATCAGAATCACCCTGACCTCTCGAGTTGTGGGATCCACCATCATATCCGGATCTCTCCCTCCGCCACAACCTCGGCTATAACCTTCATTGCTCTTCTCGCCTCCATAACAACAACTACTCCGACCACCACCTCGACATCCACCAGCATCTCCAGATCCCTCACCACCATTATAATAACCACCTTCTTCGCCTTTGCCTCCACTGCCAGATCTAGACTGAGCCTAGTTGACGGTGATGTTCCTGTCATCAAGGTTTTGCCCATTCTTAGGTTTTAGGTTTAGGTTTCAGTTTATTAGGTTTTAAATTTTAGGTTTATTTTTAATTTATTTAGTTACTTTATGTTTAGTGCTGGATTTAGGGTTAAGATTTTAGGATAGGTTTGTGGCTTGTGTTTTTTTTAGTGTTTAGTTTTTAAGTTTTATGCTTTAGAGTTTAGGTTTATTTAGTGTTTTAGGTTTAGGGTTAATTTATTTAGGTTTAGGTTATTTTGGTTTAGTTTTTTAGCTTATAGTTTTAAAGTTTGGTTTAGGGTTTAGGGTTTAGTTTGTGGTCTAGGGGTTCAGATTTCGTGGTTTAGGGTTGTTAGGCTTTAGGGTTTATGGTTTAGGTTTTGGGTTTAGGGAATTTTTTATGGAAAGTTAGAATTTTATTACCATAAAAAGAAAAGATAAATGTCCTTGGGGTAAAGCTCTAAAATTCTATTTTAGAGTGATAAGAAACATAAAGAGCTAAACTCCCATCTAAGTACATTAGAAAAGAAGAAAACAAGAGCAAATAGAGAGCTATAAAGCATAAAAAAAGACAGAGTAAGACTAAAACAAATCCTTAAAATAGTAAAAAGATGAGTCAGCAGCAGTTTATGATATCTTTGAGAAAGCAAGATAAGCAAGATCCATAGTAAGAACACTTAGTTGACTGAGTAATGACCATTCCCTCTATAAAGTTCCAACCTGTAAAAGAAACCTGCAAAACACTACAAAGAAAAAAGTCATAGCTAAAAAGGATAAGGAAAATGAGAGGAAAAGGAGAGAGCTGAGAAAGAGAATGATCAGACTCTGTTAGGATTATCTTAAGGGGCAACAATACATATTAGCATCCAAACTTCATAAAGAAAGGTTACAATCATATGTAATGCTACCAACCAAAGATAAGAGGTTAGTGAAAACAAAGCCATCATAGCCATCATACCTAATACACAAAAACATCCAAGGCCAGTCTAGAGTTCATCTTACACATTAAACAAAGAGCAATTGGAGCCTAGTTAAAACCACCAAACAAAAACTACAATAAACTAATCACAATAACCTAGAGAGAGGCTAGAACATAGTCAGAACACCAACAACATACATTATCTAAATACCCATCCAAGCTATAAGCCCGGGAAAACTAGAACTAGCCATCAATAAGCACTAGGACAATGCCAATTAACATAGAAATAAACAACAAAATAAAGATAAGAGCACCCAAGACAAAGTCCCAACAAGTAGCAGTCACCAAGCCAAACTAGGTGAGCAACCACAAATGACTAAGCATCTCATAAATGAAACCATCAACCAACAAAAAGTAATTTGAGTTCAAGAGGAGAGCCAACCAACCAACCAATGCAGAAAAAAGAATAAAGACAAAGCAGAAACCATCTCATCCACCACCAGCTAGAGTAATAAGGTAGAGAAGATAGCAGCCATAAGGCTGAAAATACTAAGCCAACCTAAGCTAGAAAGGTAGGAACCACCAAGTTGCAACCACCAGGCCAACCCAAAAGCAAGAGGTCAAAAACATAACCTCAGCCAAAAAAGTAAAATAAGTTTAGATTTAGATTAGATTGGTGGGCTGGGGTTTAGTGGTTTATAAGGTTTGTGGGTTTTAGGGAGGTCTGGTTTATTAGGTTTGTTTAGTTTTTTATTTTTTAGGTTTAGGGTTTGGTTTAGGGTTTATTTTTAGGTTTAGGTTTTTTTAAATTAAGTAAAATGGTAGGTTTATTTTTATATAGTTTATTTTTATTTATTTATTTTAGTTTATTTTATTTTTATTTTATTTAGGTTTATTTTTATTTTTATTTAATTTGTTTATGTTTTTTAGTTTATTTTATTTTTGGTTTAGGTTTAGGTTTAAGTTTATTTTTTATTTTATTTTTATTTTCATTTTTTAGTTTTAGGTTTATTTTTTATTTTTCTGGTTTAGGTTTATTTATTTTTAGTTTTTATTTAGGTTTATTTTAGGTTTTATTTATTTAGTTTAGGTTTTTATTTTATTTTATTTTGTTTTAGGCTTTTTTTTAGTCTAGATTTAGGGTTTTATTTATTTATTTATTTTAGGTGTAGTTTTTTATTTTTTTTATGTTTTTATTTATTTTATTTAGGTTTTTTATTTATTTTTTTTAGTTTTGTTTTATTTTACATATTTATTTTAGTTTAGTTTTATTTGTTATTTTATTTTATTTTTCTTGGTTTAGGTTTGGGTTTTAGTTTAGGTTTTATTTTATTTTATTATTATTTAGGTCTCAGTTTTTATATTTATTTTATTTTTAGGTCTTATTTTATTTTATTTTTTTATTTAGGGTCAGGGTTTGTGGTAGGTTTGTGTTTTAGGTTTGTGGTTTAGGGTTTAGGTTTAGGGTTTTAGAGTTTAGGTTTAGGGTAGGTCTATTTTTTTATTTTATTTTTTTTTATTTTCAAATTAAGTAAACCCAGGTTTATGTTTATTTAGTTTATTTAGATTATTTATTTTATTTATTTTTTTTTAATTTAGTTATTTTATTTATATTTAGTTTTGTTTTATTTTAGTTTAGGTTTATTATTTTAGTTTATTTTAGGTTTAGTTTGGTTTAGG
The DNA here is from genome assembly GCA_021442155.1 of Cymbidium sinense. NCBI lineage: Eukaryota > Viridiplantae > Streptophyta > Magnoliopsida > Asparagales > Orchidaceae > Cymbidium > Cymbidium sinense. Next base: position 61,473 of record JAKCPB010000972.1, read on the forward strand.
TTCATTTTTAGTTTAGTTTTATTTTATTTTATTTTAGGTTTAGGTTTTTTATATTTTAGGTTTAGGTTTAGATTTTATTTATTTTTTTTAAGTTAGTTATTCTTTTAAGGTTTTATTTTTTTTAGTTTAGGTTTAGGTATAATTTATTTTAGGTTAGGCATTTATTTTAGCCTAGGTTTAATTTTTATTTATTTGTTTAGGGTTTTTTAGATTTATGATTTAAGTTTTATTTTATTTATTTTTAGGTTTATTTTTAGTTTAGGTTTTAGTTTTTATTTTATTTATTTTTATTTTAGGTTTAGTTTTTTTATTTTATTTAGGTATTTTATTTTTAGTTTAGTTTAGATTTTTATTTATTTTACTTTATTTTAATTTTTATTTTATTATATTTTCTTTGTAGGTTTAGGTTTAAGTTTTAGTTTAGGTTTTCAATTTATTTTATGTTTTAATTTATTTTGGTTTAGGTTATTTCTTTATTTATTTTTTTAGGTTTTATTTAGTTTAGGTTTAGTTTTGTGGGTTTAGGGTTTAGGGTTAATTTCGGGTTTAGGGTTTAGGGTTTATGGTTTAGGGTTTAGGGTTTAAGTTTTAGGATTTAAGTTTTAGGGTTTAGGGTTTAGGGGTTTATAGTTTATTTTATTTATTTTTTAACTGAGAATAAATTCAGATTCAACATTTCTTCTTTTTGATTTCATAAACCAAGTAACACAACAAGTTTTCTAAGACACACGACAAAAACCTTAGATAACTAGAACCATCTACTATAAATACACAGTTCCATATGTAGTAGATCGGATTGGTCGTTCTTCATTTTCTAGCCCATCAACCACCCCATCTCTCAAGTTGTGGATCCACCATCACATCCCCTGCCTCTCCCTCCACACCACCAGGAACTTCCTTGCTCCTCCTACCTCCATAACCACCACTTCTTTGACCATCACCTCCATATCCACTAGCACCTCTAGATCCCCCACCACCACTGCGATAATTGCCGCCTTTGGCTTCACTTCCACTACCAGATCTAGACTGAGCATGGTTGACAATGATGTTCCTATCCAAGGTTCCCCATTCTGTGGTTTAGGTTTAGGTTATTAGGTTTTATGGTTTAGCTTTAATTTTTAATTTATTTATTTACTTTTAGGTTTAGGTTTAGGGTTTGGTAGTTTAGGTTTAGGTTTAGGTTTTGGTTTTATGCTTTTAGGTTTTATTATAGGTTTTAGGTTTAGGGTTTATTGTTTAGCCTTTAGGGTTTTGGGTTTATTGTTTAGCTTTTAGGGTTTAGGGTTTAGGGTTTTTAGGGTTTAGGGTTAGATTATGTTTTAAGGTTTAAGATTTAGGGTTTTGGGATTTAAGGTTTAGTGTTTAGTGTTTAGGGTTTTAGGTTTTATGGTTGTTTAGCATTTAGGGTTTAGGGTATTTTTTGGGCGGTGATGTTAGAATTTTATTACCATAGAAGGAAAAGATACAATGTCCTTAGAAGGGTTAAAGCTCTAAAATTCTACTCCTTTCAAAGCTACATGAATCCTAAAGAGCTAAAATGCCATCTAAGTACATTATAAAAAGAAAATAAAACAAAAGAGCAAATAAAATAGCTAAAAATCATAAGAGAAAAAGACATAGAGTAAGACTAAAATAAATCATGAAAGTAGTAAAAGAATGAGTCAACAACAGTTCAAGATTTCTTTGAGAAAGCAAGATAAGCAAGATCCATAGTAATAACACTTGGGTTGACTGAGTAACGACCATTTGCTCTGTAAAATTTCTACCTATAAAAGAAATCAGCAACACACTACAAAGGCAAAAGTCATAGCTAAAAAGGATAAGGATGAAGAGAAGAAAAGGAGAGTGTTGAGAAAGAGAATGCTCAGGCTTAGTTAGGATCATCTCAAGGGGCAACAATACATATGAGCATCCAAACTTCATAAACAAGGGTTACAATCATATGCAGTGCTACCAACCAGAGAGAATAGGTGAGTGACATCAAAGCCATCAAAGCCAGCATACCTGATACAATCAAACATCCAAGGCGCAATAGATCCACCATTTTAACAAGAGAAATAACAACTAGCTAGTAGCCAAACCACCAAACAAAAACCACAACAAACTAATCACAATAACCTAGAGGGAGGCTAGAATAAAGTAAAAAACACCAACAGCAACCATTATCCAAATACCAATCCAAGCTCCAAACTAGGGAAAACTAGAACCAACAATCAACAAGCACTATACCCATACTGATTAATAGAGAAACAGCCAACACAACCAAGATAGGAGCCCTCAAGCCAAAGTCCCAACAAGTAGCAGTCACCAAGCCAAACTAGGGTGAGAAACAATAAATGATTAAACAGCTCAGAAATGAAACCATCAATTGATGGAAACGTAAGCTGTAGCCAGTGCAAATCAACAGAAAATAAGACAACCACATAAAAGGGGGCCAAAGGCAGCCACCAAGCACAAAAAACCAAAAAGTCCAATCCAAAAGGATCAACAAAAGTTCAACCAGCATAGTAAAAGGCTCCAGTAAATTTTCCAAGAAGAAGGAAAAGACCAACAAGGAAAAATATCAAACAACCAAGATTCTAAGGACAACTAAAAGTCCTCCAACCAAACAAGCTACGTAAAATAGCCATAAGGCAACCACCAAAGAACAACCCATAATATGTAACCAATAAAAGAAGCATCCCTAGAAGCCAAAGATAAGTAAAAAAATTGATAAATGTACCATAAAATAGAGGTCTAAAAGAAGCACAACAACCATATCAAGGTAATAGTAGTAGCTAGCCAGGACATACTGAAAAACCAAACTTCCCTAGCAATAAAGACTAACCTGACATGAAGCATAATAACAAGACAAAATGTGCTACAAATAAAGCACCCAATAGAGGCTAATCCCAGGAGAATAACCAAATGCAAAACCAAGGCAAAAGATGGATCTAGCAATAAATAATAAGGAACTCAAAGGAAAACCCAAAAAAGTAGCCATGAAATTCTTCAAAAGAAGGTTCAGAAAGGCAACAACCAACAACAATTCCCACTAGAAAGGCCACCCATCCTACCATGAAAAATCAACAAAAAGTAATTCGAGTTCAAGAGGATATCCAACAAACCAACTATTGCAGAAAATAAAATAAAGCTAGAGTAGAAACCATCTCATCCACCAACAACCAGAGTAATAAGGCACATGATCTAATCTCTTTAGGGAGTGAGTTTAAGGAATTAGTCTCTTTCTAATAAATAAATAGCCTAGCTATCTTTCATAAGCATAAAGACTTGGCTACATGTATTTAAAATATAAGAGGATTACCATCTCAGTTGTAAGTCCAAGTGTGTGGTTTGTCCTCTTGTGAGGCAAACCAAATACCCATTTTTGCATTAGATTTAGGTGCTTCCATCAAGCTCTGATGATTTAGGTTCTGAGGTTGATTTTCCCCTTTTGGTCCATATGCATAATTCCTCACCTCTTAGGCATTTCCTTGATCCTGTGTTAAGGGATCTTAAGTCCTAAACTTCTAATGAAAAGATCCAACTCAAACAAACTAAATCAATTTCTAAATTATAAAGCCCAATTATAGTATGGTTTGAGATGCTCGCTAGGTTTTCTAGCATCGTTGGCATCTCCTACTTATCTTTCATTTTGGCTTCGATAATAACTCCCTATTTTGACCAATCCCAATTGATCTTTAAAATAAACCAATTGATTGATAATCCTTCCTATTGAAATCTTCAAAGATAATGATCATTTACCTTAATCGAGAGCTTTCCTAAGGGATCCTATCCCTTAGGATGTAATTAACTATTGGGGTTTTCCCCTATAGGGAACTTAATGAACCCGATTTAAAATAAACCCTGCATTATTTTTCCATGTGAAGTAGGGGAAGAATATCCAGTACGTATGTAGACCCATCATCCTTAGGAGTCCTTATTGAAGTGATTAGGTCCATTAAAGGGTAGTGACTTCTATCTTTCAAGACAATACACTATTCCTTGATGACGCATTTATCACCAATAAGTAATATCTCTATGGATTCATGGCATTAAAAAAAAAGACAAATTTCTATAAAGTCTCCTATTTCTTTTCTAACCAACAGATTTGAGAGGCGGCTACCCAATAGGAATTTATTCACCACAGTATTATAACAAAACTAAAATAAAATAAAATGTTCAATAACATTAGTAACACACCACCACATTCATACATATGTGAAGTTATATTTGTATGTACATTATATTTTAATATTCTTTCATATAATATATTATCTTACATTGCACCTTAAAATGAATCAATTTTAAGCAAAAAATTTATAAAATTTGGTTGAAAATGAACATTTATATTGAAAAAATTCCATTCTTTTGATTAAATGACACACTATAGCACACCCCCAAATGTTCCCTAAAGTCTACCTTAAATTTGGTCAAATCCCATCATCTCATCCTATAAATCGGTTTTTAAGAATTATACCAATACAAACTCTACTACATCATAACAAACTAAAATATGCTAAACAACAAGTAGTAATACATAATAGTATGCTATAATGCATGATGATACACTATGGGATGGCATCATATTATAATACACTATAATATATTATATTATTATATTGCATATCACATCACAAGGGATTTCTTAAGGTAAAAAATCATAAAATTAGTCTAAAATAATAAAAAACTATATATTTTAGTCATAATTTACATATTTTAAATTGAAATAATATTTTATGATGCCATGCTCTACCTATTATGAATTTGGCCAAATTCCACCATTTTAAAGTCTAAATCAACATTTTTATAAATAATGCTATAAGTTTTGACAACATTATTGCAAAATACTAAAAGAATTTAAAATACATAATAATATATTATGATATATGATGCTATACTACGCTACAACTTATAATATTTTTTTAACATCTTCTTTTTAGAATACAATTGACATAGCACACCTTCGGTACTACAACCTAATTCCAAATTCAAATTTAATAAATTTCATCATTTGATTTATTAAATCAATATTTTTATGATTTATATTAATATAGACTATATGGAATAGTACCATAATATATTAAAACATTTCAAAACATCTTAAAACATCCAAAACACATCACTACATGCTCAAATATATGATGCTACATTATACTAATATATATTATAATATATTTAGGTTAGGGTTTAGGGTTCAAATCTTAATAGGCAAGGGAAAGTCTCTTAAAGATATTTTCTTTAGCTTCCATAACTATGTTAGTGTCATTCTTTATATCTACCCAAATGGCATCTTTATTCAAGGTTTAGGTTTAGGGGTTTAGTGGTGGGTTTAAGATTAGTTTAGGGTTTAGGTTAGTTTAGGTTTGTGGGGATTAGTGGTTTTTATAGTTTTAGGGTTTAGGGTTTTAGTTAGGTTTTAGAGTTTGTATTTAGGGTTTAGGGTTTAGGTTAGGGTTTGTGGAAGGTTTAGGGTTTTGTTTAGGAGTTTAGGTTTTAGTTTAGGTTTAGAATGGTTCAAGGTTTTTTTAGAGAATAAATTCATTCAACATTTCTTCAATTTCATCAACCAAGTAGCACCCATGTTTTTTAAGACATATGACATAGATAAAAAATGAGCACCCATAGAGCAAATAAAAAACCCTATATAAGTAGAACTGTCTCTATAATAAAGAAAGTTCCATAAGTAGTAGATCAGATCAACTATTCTTCAATTTCTCTCCTATCAAACCACCCTACTCTCAGTAGTGGATTCACCATCATATCCATGATCTCCCCCACCCCCACAACCCTCCATGCCCTCCAACCTCCATAACCACCACTACTCTGACCACCACCTCCATATCCACCAACACATCTAGATCCCCCACAACCACTATGATAATCGCACCTCTTCTCCTCCATCCCAGATCTAGACTGAGTTAGTTGATGTGATGTTCACCCAAGTGGCCATTCTTAGATTTTGGGGTTTAGGGACCTGTTTAGGGTTTGTGGTTGTAGGTTTTAGGATTTGTGGGGTTTAGCAGAGTTTATAGAGTTTAGAATTTAGAGTTTAGGGTTTAGGTTTAAGGTAGGAGTTTGGGGTTTAGAGTTTAGGTAGGGTTTAAGGTTTAGGGTGTGGGTTTAGTTAGGGTAGTTTAGGTTTAGGTTTAGGTGGTTTAGTTAGGTTTTTTTAATTATTTATTATTTTTAAAATTAAGCAAACCCAGGTTCAAGTTTATTTTTTATTTTTTATTTGATTTTATTTATTTTAATTTAGGTTTATTTTATTTAGTTTAGTTTATTTAGGTTTATTTATTTTAGCTTAGCTTTTATTTAGTTTATTTTTTTTAGGTTTAGTTTAGTAGTTTATTTTAGTTTATTTTTTATTTTATTTTATATTTATTTGGTTTTTTATTTTTATTTTTAGGTTTTATTTTTTTTAGTAGGTTTATTTTATTTTATTGATTTAGTTTAAGTTTGCTTATTTTATTTTTTTAGCTTTACATTTTATTTATTTTAGTTTAGGTTTTTATTTATTTTAGTTTATTTTATTTTATTTTAGTTTTTTTATTTTTTATTTATTTTTTAGGATTTATTTTAGGTTTATTATTTAAGTTTAAGTTTTATTTTATTTTATTTTATTTTAGGTTTATTTTATTTTTATTTTATTTTAGTTTATTTTATTTAAATTTTTTTTATTTTTATATTTTATTTGGTTTAGTTTTAAGTTTATATTTATATTTAGTTTTTTTATTTTTTTATTTTATTTATTTATTTAGGTTTTGGTTTTTTTTTATTTTATTTTTTAGGTTTTATTTTAGTTTTTTAAATTTATGGTTTTAGGTTTTGTTTTGTTAGGGTTTAGGTAGGTTTTTTAGGTTTGGTTTTTTAGGTTTAGTTTTAGTTTAGGTTTTTTAGTTTTTAGGTTTAGGTTTTAGGTTTGTGTTTAGGGTTTAGGTTTTAGTTTTGGCTTTAGAATTTAGATTCAAGGTTATTTTTTAGAGAACTTCATAATCAACATTTCTTTCTTTCAATTTCTTCAACCAAGTAGCCCCAAGTTTTCTAAGACACAAGTGACATAGATAAAAAATAAGCACCCATAGAGTAAATCAAAAACCCTATATAATTAGAACTGTTTCTACTATAAAGAAAGTTCCATAAGCAATAGATGAGATCAACTATTCTTCTATTTCTCTAGTTCCTATCAGTACCACCTCTGCCTCTTGAGTAGCTGGATTCACCATCATATCCCTAATCTCTCCTCCACTAGTCTCTATCACTTCTCCACCTCCTTAACCACCAGCTCACCACCACCTCCACATCCACCGATGTCAGCCCCACCACCACTATGATAATTGCATCCTGCCTTCCCTCAGCGCATCTTAGCCTTTAATTGATGTGATGCCATCATGGTTCCATTCCAGACTTTGGTTTAGGATCAGGGAGGGCTTGTAGGTTTGTTTGGAGTTTAGTTTTGTGGTTTAGAGTTTAGGTAGTGGTTGGAGGGTGGGTTGTAGCTTTTGGTAGGGTTTAGGTAGGTAGGTCAGTTTAAATTATTTTATTTTTTTTTTTGAAGTAAACCCAGAGGTTTAGGTTTATTTAGTTTATTTTTTATTTTTTAGTTTATTTATTTTTTTTTTTAATTTAGGTTTATTTTATTTTTATTTAGTTTAGTTTATTTATGATTTATTTATTTTAGTTTGTTTTTTATTTAGTTTATTTTTAGGTTTAGTTTAGTGTTTCTTATTTTTAGTTTAGCTTTAATTTTATTTTATTTTTTTTTAGGTTTTAAAGTTTTTATTTAGGTTTTATTTTAGGTTTTATATTATTTTAGGTTTAGTTTATTTTAGTTTAATTTATTTTATTTTTTTATGTTTAGGTTTTAGTATTTTATTTTTAGTTTTATTATTATTATTTAGTCAGTTTTTTGGGTTTATTGTTTTTATGTTTATTTTAGTATTTTATTTTATTTTAAGTTTAATTATTTTTATTTTATTTATTTTTATTTAGGTTTTATTTTTTATTTTTTTGTTTAGTTTAGGTTTTATTTATTTATTTTAGTAGTTTATTTTATTTATTCATTATTTGGTTTATTTGGTTATTAGGTTTTATTTTAATTTATTTATTTATTTGTTTTATTTTATTTTTTTATTTTAGTTCATTAAGTTAGGTTTATTTGGTAGAGTTTAGGATTAAGATTTAAGTTTTAGGTTTTTGGTGGTTAGATTTAGGTTTAGAGCTCAGGGCTTTTAGTTATTTAGGTTTTATTTATTTATTTTGTTTACTTTTATTTTATTTATTTTTATTTAGTATTTAATTTTTTTATTTTAGGTTTATATTTTATCTTTATTTAGTTATTATTTATATTTTAGGTTGGTTTAAGGTTTATTTTTATCTTATTTTAGAGGTTTATTTTTTATTATTTTAGGTTTAGTATTAAGTTAGGTTTAGGGTCAGTTAGGTCAGTTTAGAGGATTTAGTTTAGGGTTGGGAGGTTTAGGGTTTAGGGTTGATAGGGTTTAGAGGATTTAGGGTTAGTTAGTATGTTAGGGTGGGGAGTATTAGGGTATGGTATGGTCATGGTTAGGGTCAGTAGGTAGGTAGTAGAGATGGTCAGTTTGGCTTTAGTCAGGTCAGGATTTTAATTATTATTATTTTTTTAAATTAAGCAAACCCACAGTTTAGGTTTATTTATTTATTTTTTATTTATTTTAGTTTATTTTTTTCATTTTTAGGTTTATTTTTTTATGTAGTTTATTTATTTATTTAGTTTATTTTGTTTATTTTGTTTATTTTTTATTTTAGTTTATTTTTTATTTATTTTTAAGTTAGTTTTATTTTTATTTTTTTTTATTTTTATTTTAGGTTTGAGGTTTTATTTCATTTTATTTAGGTTTAGGTTTAGGTTTATTTTAGGTTTTATTTTTTTTTAGTTTAGTATATTTTTTGTTTATTTTTATTTTATTTACTTTATTTGTTAGTTTAGTAGATTTTAGGTTTAGGTTTAAGTTTTATTTATTTTAGTAGTTTAGGTTTATTTATTTTTTATTTTAAGTTTATGTTTTTTTTAGTTTAGGGTAGGTTTTATTTTATTTATTTTTAGTTTTATATTTTTGTTTTTCTTTGGTTTGGTTTATTTAGTTTTATTTTATTTTATTTTATGTTTATTTTATTTTTATTTTAGTTTTAGTTTTTATTATTTTTATTTTTTTTTAGTTTATTTTAGGTTTTATTTAATTTATTTTAGTTTAGTTTTATTTTTTGGTTTATAGTTTTAGTTTATGTTTTAATTTTTTAATTTTTTTATTTTGGTTTATTTTGTTTTTAGGTTTATTTAGGGTTTATTTTAGTTTGGGGTTTAGGTTTAGATTTTGGTTTTAGGGTTTGTGATTTTAGGGTTTTATTTAGATTTGTGGGGTTTTTTTAGGTTTAGGTTTAGGGTTTAGGGTTTAGGATTTAGGGTTTCATATTTTAGGTTTTTTTTGTTTACTTTAATCTTGAAATAAACCTAACATAAAATTATTCCAGAAAAAAATTTGAACTTATTTTTCTTTAATAATAGATGGATCTTAATAAAAAAAGGTTAAAACCATAGCACACAAAGATGCTAAGTGCCCAAAATAGTGAGGACGTTATGACTTTTTCTTCTCTTTAAAATATTAAGAGGGACACACGAAACCTTCACAACCTTGAACCTAACCTCAGAATATCTCCTAGATGCCTTTTATGGCCAAATTGTAATCAATACCTCAACATTTTCCCTCGATGAAGTTCAAACAACCATCATTTGGAACAAAGGCTACAATCTTTATCCCATTCTTGATCAATTGGGCTAGCACATTTTTGATAGAGAGTTGCTTTTTGCCTCAATGCCAATTTTTCAAGCTATGGCTTTGCAAGAAAAGATCATGTGAATGGCTTCTTCCATTCATTTCTAAGGTGACTTTTCATGTATGATTTGTGCTCCTGATTTCTTCTATGTGTCTTCAATTTTAGCCATACCAGTGTTTTCCCTATGTTGAAGAAATAAAAGAAAGAGCCTCACGATCTAATTTGGGAGTCTTATTACAACGATGACAGACTTGAGAGCTCAATAGTTAATTAGAAGCTTATTTAGTTATTAGTTAGTTTTAGTTTTAGCTAGTTAGTTTAGTATTTTAGTTTAGGGATTAGGTTGAAGGTTTAGGGTTTAGGGTTTTATTTTATTTATTTATTTTTATTTATTTAGTTTATTCTTTTTTCGATTTATTTTATTTTTTAGGTTTAGGTTCTTATTTTATTTATTTGTGTAGGTGATAAGTTTTTTTATTATATTTTATTTTATTATTTTATTTTAGCTTTAGGTTTATTTTTTTGTTTATTTTAGTTTATTCTATTTTATTTAGTTTAGGTTTATGTTTAGGTTTGGTTTCTTTTAGGTTTAGGTTTAGGTTTTATTTATTTTATTTTAATTTATCTTAGTTTAGGTTTATTTTATTTTATTTTAAATTTAGGCTTCTTTTAGTTTAGGGTTTAGGTTTTATTTTTTATTTATGTTTATGTTTTATTTTTAGGTTTATTTTTTTAGGTTTAGGTTTTATTTTTGTTCTATTTTATTTTAGGTTTATTTTTTATTTTATTTTAGGTATAGTTTTTTTTAATTTAGTTTTTAATATTTTTAGTTTAGTTTAGGTTTTTATTTATTTTAATTTAGTTTATTTTTTATTTTTAATTTTAATTTCTTTCTAAATTTAGGTTCAGGTCTAGATTTTAGTTAATGTTTTTATTTTATTTTTTATTTTTATTTTTATTTTATTTTAATTTAGGTTTACTTCCTTATTTAATTTTTAGGTTTTATTTAGTTTAGGTTTATGTTTTTAGCTTTTAGGTTTTTAGGTTTTGGTTTTAGGTTTTATTTTATGTTTATTTTTTAGGTTTTATTTTAGTTTAGGTTTATTTTATTTTTTTAGTTTATCTTATTTTATTTAGTTTTATTTACTTTTATTTTAGGTTTAGGTTTCTTATTATAGTTTAGTTTATTTTAGTTTAAGTCTAGTTTACTTTTTGGTTTATTTTATTTTTTTATTTAATTTAATTTTTATTTTAGTTTAGGGTTTGGGTTTTATTTTTATTTTTTATAGGTTTTATTTTTTAGGTTTATTTTTAAGTTTATTTTATTTAGTTATTATTTTATTTTATTTTAAGTTTATTTTTTTATTTTATGTTTAGTTTTTTATTTTATTTATGTTTTTTATTTAAGGTTTATTTTATTTTTTAATTTAATTTAGGTTTTATTTATTTGATTTAGTTTTATTTTTATTTTTTTTTATTTTATTTTAGGTTTTAGTTTAGTAGTTTAGGTCTTATTTTATTTATTTATTTATAGGTATTTTATATTATATTTTAGGTTAACATCTTTTTTATTTTGGATTTATTTGATAGGGTTTGGCTCAGGTTTGGGGTTTAGGGCCCAGTAGGTCAGGGTTTAGGATAGTTTAGGTATGGTGGTTAGTTAGTGGCTAGGGCCTTGTAGGATTTGGGGTATTTAAGTGTTAGCTTGGGTTTAAGGTAGGATTTGGGTAGTTTAAGGTTTGGGGTTTAGGTTATTATTTATTATATTTTATTATTTGTTTATTTTAATGATTTAGAGTGGTTTTAGTTTATTTTTATATTACTTTAGGGTTTAGGTTTAGTGTAGGGTAATTTTAAATTTTAGTTGAATTTATTTTTATTATTTAGGTTTAGTTTTTTAAGGTTTGTGGTTTTAGGTTTTAGTTTTAGGGTTTAGTGGTTTTTAGGTTTAGTGTTTTGGCTTTGGGGTTTTGGGTATACGGTTTAGGGTTTAGGGTTAGCTTAGGGTTTAAGTTTAATTTTGTGTTTTTTTTTTGGGAAACCCTATGATGCGGGGGTATTCTATTGCCACAAAAAAAGGGTTACAAGGTCCTTAAAGGGGATAAACTAAACTATCGCTCAAAGAGCTACAATCACCCTAAGGAGTAAATCCCATCTAAGTACATCCAAGAGCAAATGAAAACATTAAAGCAATCAAAAGATACAAGATGATTAACATAATAGGCTAAAGGTTAAGGCCAATGCTCGATGGTTGTAAGAGTGCTTGGTAATATGGAGCAAACCGCAAGATAAAAGAGAGAAACACAAAGTTATAATGAGAGAGATTAGAACAGTTAAGGTAATATAGGCAAAAAGGTAGAAGGAAACAATATAATATGAGTATGATAATAAGGAAATGTGATAGAGAAGGCTTAGCTCAATCACACCATGGATGCAAGTATGAGCATCCAAACTTCAAGATAGGGGTTACATCACATGAGCTACCAAACCAAAAGGAGTGAGAACATCAAACCATCATAGCCAACAAACCGAGAAGGAAGCACCAGTTGTTGATAATCATGTGAGCTTTATTACCGCAAACCTAAACAAAATCTTTATGCATATAAAATAGCATAGAAATCATCCATGGAAAACAGCAGAAGAAGTAGCCTGTTGAAATCCAAGCAAGTCAATGAGTCTTTAAATGACACCATCCCAATTATAAGGTATATAAATGAAGGGCCAAGTGGTATATTTAGGGGTAGATGTAAAGTCCAAAATGAGCCCAATCAATATAATGAAATGCAGATTGGTGCAATCCCTTATTAGATCCAAATCAATATTTGGTAAGAAACAATAGTAAGGGAAGGCAAGAAAACCGAAACCCAAGAAAATAGCCAAGCATGGCAAAGAAAAGAGAACTAAACCATAAATAGGAAAAGACAAAAACAGTTCATAATACCACCCCTTAATAATAGAGAATATATTCCAAGGAGTAAGCACTAACCAAATGGATTAGAAAACTGGGAGTCCAAATAATTTCCATATGAGATCCAAAAACAAGACAACATATAACCAAGAGTAAAAGGCGCGCAAGAAAGCAGATAAACAAATAAGACATGAATGGGCCGCATAAAGATTGCATTCCGTGAGATCCCAAGACAAAAAAACAGAGAAGAGCACAAGCCATTCAGTCCCAGAATAGAAATAACATAATGTAGATCGCAGTTATCGATAATGAGCAATAACAGATAGAAATAGCAAAATGAGAAGCAACAACAAAAAATAGCTAGTGCAACAAAAATACAAATTAGGATCCACATTAGAATCCAGAAAAACAAGACAGCACATAACCAAGACAAAAAATAGACAAGGCAGTAGTAGCCAAGACAGCCACAGCCAAGACAACAAGGGACAACATAGTACCATAATTCGTGAAAAGCCACGCCTGCATACACCAATGACCAAAACAAATAGAGACAAGATATCTGGACAAGCATACAAAAACCCTCATATCGTGAGCATAATCAACAGAAAAACTACCGTGTTGAGACAGTGCAATCGAGACAAGAGCCAATCCCAACAGGAGAGAGGTTATTGCGATTGGAACCCAACAAAAGGATCAAAATTGTATTCAAATGAAAACATCATTAGAATCCAAACAAAACAATATAACAAGTAACCAAGGCAAAACTGACAACAACAAATAGGGTAAAACCATCCAAGCCTCTCAATCGAGTAGACAATGCAATAGCCAAGAAGATATAACATAGAATAAGTATCTTGAAAAGAATCCGATAGCAAACACCAAAAAACCTTAGTAATCAAGACAACAAAAACCAGCTAGCTTGCCATAAAACCACCCATCCGTGATAAACATTGTAATTGATATAACGAATGGGTTCAAAACAAAACCAACCAAGCAATCATCAACATCTTGTTGAACAAAACAAACCAAAACCCCGAAATAGCAGTAGGTATTAATCAGCCCAATAACCAAGGCAAAATCAACAAGCGCCAAGAATCCACCCCAAAAGCATATATAAAAGATAGGGGAAGAAAACTCCCACCACAAGCAATCCAATAAGGGACATTCAAAGCATTAGCATGATTAGTCACATTAATCCAGACCGCCAAGGATAAGAGCTGGGGAAGACCAACAAAGAACCCAAGAAGAGTAGGGACGAAGAGAGAAACAAAGAAAAAAGGGTAAACACAGAAAAACCAAAAGAAAGACAACATGAAAGCCCATTCTGGGAGCAAGATAAGACCAAAGCTCCAATCTTGAAGCTTGCAGAAAGGTTCTCTTGAATATAACAACAACAATAAGAAGAAACTCCATCCGTGTAAAATAAAATAGTAAATAAGAGTTACATAAAAGGTTAATCAAGAAGTATCAAAGTTCTCATTACAATGATAATCGCCATTAATGGTAAGGAGGTCAGAAAACCCAGAGAAAGCTCAAAGAACATCCATAGTGTGGAAGAAAAGAAGAAAGCACCCACAAGATCCCACCAAAGAGACCAAACAGAAATGGATTCCAGAAAGAGCTTGTAAGGGGTCCAGGTTACAATATAAACAATAGCCAAGATGATAAGTATCAGCAAAAAGGCCAAATAGCCTCTTCATGCACGTAAGTAAATTAAAATATAATTAAGTAAAAGAAAATCACCAAGCTAGAATCAAAGAGAATATGGGAGACATCAAGATCAAAAACCAAACTTTATCAATTAGGATCCAATAACCTAAGAATCATCAAGATCCCAAGTGGGATTGCTTATAAATAAAGTAACACAAAGCTCAACTGGGTTCCAATTCAAGAGATTGATGTGCATATAGTTCAACATCCCCCATAATATTGTAAATGCCAAAAATAGAGATCTTCCAACTAAAGGAGAAGGGGTAAAGGCAGCAAGTCATGGTAAAGAGCACAAGACAACAATGATATCTATGAGGAGTATCCATAAAGAACACAAGGAAACAAAAAACCAAAAAAAAAAGGAAGACGAAGAGGAGAATTAGATTCTGAGGTAAGGAAGCCCGAATTGTCCAAGTTAACCAGACCACGCAAGTATTTGGGTATTGTAAATTGATCAAAGAAGATGATATCCTAATCTCGCACCCATTAGCAAGGTAATCAAGACAGCACCTTCACCTGCCAAACATGAGTGATGGTAAAATTGAGAGAGAAGAGCCTCTAGTTTGCTTGAGGAGGTAGTACAAACAAGCGCTCATATTGGTAGAAGTCAAAAGGTCAATCAAGAAGAGTGTCCACCTCTATCCAAATATTGAGCCACCATTTTGAAGACAAATTTCAAGAGCTTTGTGGACCATAAGCATAAGATAAAGGAAATAAGGGATAAGCAAATGCACATAGGACTATACCCTTAGAATCTAAAAAATGCCTCCACAACCGTGAGCCATACAGAGAAGAGCCAAGATAATTTTAATAATATGATCAAGAGGTTTTTCCAAAACCATTCTATCATTTTGATAGTAAGACTGGTCTCGAAGGTTGAGGCCAAGTTTATTGGCAGATTTACAGCCTTTAAAATGTATGTGATGAATTAAATTGGCTTTAAACAAGTCACAAATTTTGTTTTTAGTTCTAGTAATAATCCTCATGTGATTCATATGAATCCCATGATGTTTAGCTTCATTTTCCATCCATATGAACCAAATAAGAGTAATGGCGATTATGATTTTAATATGACCTTTAATTGCATTGTCAAAGTAAACTTCAAGAAGTTGATATATAAGTAACAATTAAAATTGACGGTTGAATAGATCGTCATACCAAATCCAAATTTTAGATGCAATAGCCCCATTAACAAAAACATGGTTAACATTCTCAATATGGGAACAACATTGACATTTAGAGGGTAAATAAAACCCTTTCCCCACAACAAAGAGTCAACAGAATAAAGTTTTTAGGATACAAGTTAGAACAAAGTAAGAAGAGGGGATATTGTTATTCCAAATTTTGGAGAACACAATAGAAGAATCCTCGTGTCTTTAGTGTGAAGCCACACATTTTAAGGTTGAAATCCCCAGATGAGATAGCTTAAAGATAATCTGATCATGATTGTTAGAGTGATAGGAATATTAGTAATCATATTTAAGAAAGTGGAAGGAATAGAATCAAGAATCTTACTAGTGTTCCACTTGTGGTTTTGCCGTAATGAATTAACTCGGAAGTGGAGTGAGTGTAAGTCATCAATGGATCCACCACCACTCCAGTTGTCTTGCCAAAAGAAGGAATTGCCAGAGTTTATGCCCCAAAAAATTAAGGATTTAGCATCCCATTTGACAGAACAAAGTCTTCTACAGAGAATCACCCAATTTAAAGGAACAAATGAGAGGATGTTTACCCAAATATTTAGAAGTCATGAAATTCGCCCAAAGACTATTTTGCTCCTAAAATTCCACCAAAGTTTGTAGGAGAAGGCATTGATAACTTCTTTGATGGATTTACATCCTGCACCTCCCTCTTCAAGTACCACAACTTTTAGACCAAGATGACATTCATTCTTTTAGAGGAGGTATTGGTTCCCCAGAAGAATTTGTTTAAGAGACGCTCAATTCTATTGATGGTAGAATTGGTAGGCACAATGGTTTGAAGAAGGTATATAGGCATGGAATTTAGAGTGCTCTTGATCAAGGTAAGCCTACCACCAAAAGAGAGTAAATGAAATTCCCAAACCAAAATTTTGTTAGAAATTTTCTGAATTAGATCATCAAAAAGGTGTGATCTTTTTTGGCCTTTAAAAAGTGAGCCCTAGGTAATTAAGAGGGAGTTGATTTTGTTTAAAATTAGTAATTCTGGATATTTGGTTAAGTCTATTAGAGGAATCTTAGTGAAGGAATAAAACGATTTTCCTTCATTAAGAAAAAGACCACTAACTTTACCAAAATCATTTAGAAGGTTCTTAATGGTTTTAACATGTTGAAGGGAGTTGAAAAAAGATAATGAAATCATCTGCAAAGTTAAGATGAGAAATAGGGAAACCTCCATGAGTTTTAAAAGACATATTAGGATTATTAGAAAAGATCATTAAGGCTCCTAGTAGTATTCAATAGCGATGATAAAAGAGAAGGTGATAGTGGGTCACCTTGCCTCAAACCATGGCTAGAAGGAAAGAAACCTATGGACTCATTCATGATAACCAAAACGACATTCATACACCTTTTATAATCCATATAAACTATCAAAAAAAACCAAACAAATTCGTGATTTGAAAGAGAAAATCCCATGAGAGTTTGTCAAAGGCTTTAGAGATGTCCAGCTTTGAATAAGATGTTGCCTCTAGTAGGGACATCAAGGTCATGAACCGCTCTTGAGCAAGAAGAATATTATCCGATATTGCTCAGGTTTAACAAAACCAGTTTGATTTGGGAGATGATTTTAGGAAGCAAAGGGCTGTTTATTATTTATTAATTTAGCAATGAGTTTTTGAAAAAGGTGCAAAGACTAATCGTCTAAAATTGCCCAAAGATTCGGATTGTTAGTTTTGGAAATAAGGACAATAGAAGTGCTTGAAAAGTATTTGGGAATAGGATTGCCATCAAAGAAATCAATAACAAAGATCAACTAAGTCGTTTTAATAAATGGCCAACAATGCCGAAAGAAGTGGGTATAGTACTAAACAGTCGTTGTTCATGTTCTTAAGAGTATTACTAATCTCCTTCAAGGGCACATAGTGAGTAAATGATTATCCTCAGTTAATCATAGAAGGGATAAGATGGGTGTTTGATAAAGTTCCCAGGAACGGATTAGAATTTAATAAAGTTTGGAAATGATGTATGATAGAATCCTTAATATCATTATTACCTATCCATTCACCATTAGAGTTCTTAATTTTCTTAATCGAGTTTAAGGTTTATGCTTATTTAGGGTTTTAGGGTTTATGGTTTTTTTAGGTTTAGGGTAGGTTTGGGTTTAGGTGTCTTTATTAGGTTAGTTTAGGGTTTTTTAGGGTTTAAGTTTAGCTTGGTGGCTTAGGCTCAGTTTAGGCTTTAGGATTTTGTTTTAAGGGCTTTGATTCCATGGTTTAAGTTTGTGCTTAAGTCCATGGTTTAGTTTAGTGTTATTGTTCAGCTTTAGGGTTTAGTTTGTGGTTGGGGTAGGTTATTATTTAGAGAGGTTGGGTGAGGGATGATTAAGGGTTATGTTGGTTTGGTTTTTTGTGAGATGAGTATTTTTTTTCATTTTAATTTTTTTTAGAGATTTAGGTTTAGGATTTAGGTTTAAAAGGGTGGTTTTAGTTTAGGTTTATTTAAATTAAACCAATAGCTTTTTTATTGATTTTGAGTTTAGTCTAATGGTTTAGGGTTTTTTTAAAAAAAGTAACCATAGGTTTTAGTTCATTTAGTTTATTTAGTTGATTTATTTAGTATTTTCTTTTTCATGATTATTTTTTATTTTATTTAGTTTAATTAATTTCTTTTATTTTTATTTATTTTAATTTAGATTTTAGGTTTAGGTTTAGGTTTATTGTTTAGTTGAGTATTATTTTTATTTTATCATTAATTTTAAGTGTAGGTTTTAATTTAGATTTTATTTTATTTTATTTATTTATTTAATTTAAATTATGTTCTTATTTATTTAATTTGGATTTTATTAAGGTTTAGATGTTTAGGTTTTTTTGGGCTTAGTTTATGATTGGGTATGTATTTAGAACATTTGCTTTAATGTAGACTTAGGTTGTGTTATGGGTTAGTGTTTGAGGGTGGGTAGAGAAGGAGGGTTTAGGGTGGAAGGTTGGGAAGGTGTGAGAAGGAGAGTAGGGTTTTATGGTTTATTTTGAAAGAAGATTTGGATGTTATTTATTAGTATTTTAGAGTTTATATATTTTGTATTAGGTTTTACTTTAATGTGTTATTTTATTTAGTCTGTTTTTTTTTAGTTTTTGAGTTTGTTTATTTTTATTTTATTTTTGTTATTTTTTATTTAATTTTTTTTTTTTTATATTTGATCATTTTATCTTATTTAGTAGGTTTTAATTTTTTATTTTATTATTAGTTTCAGTTTTTTAGGTTTATTTTTAAGTTTATTTTATTTAGGTTTAAGTTTTTTTTTAGGTTTTTTTAGCTTAGGTTTTAGTTTTAGGGGAGGATTAAGGTTTAGGGTTTAGGAGGTATAGGTTTAGGTTTTTAGGAGGTTTAGGTTTAGGGAGGGTTTTTTAAGGTTTTGGGTTTGGGTTTTGGTTAGAGGGTGGATTTAGGGATGGTTTTAGTTTAGGGTTTAGGTTGCATTATTTTTATTTTTATTTTTATTTATAGGGTTTAGGTTTATATTTTAGGTTTAGGGTTTAAGGTGTTTGGTTTTTTTTAATAGAGAAAAAATTCATATTCAACATTTCTTCTTCTCAATTTCATCAACCATGTAACACAAGTTTTGTGACATAAGTGATGATTTATAAAAAAAAACATGCAGAGAACAAAAAAACCTTAGATAATCATCTAGATTGCAAAGATAGTTCCATAGCGCATCAAATCCATTTTCAATTTCTCATTTGAACACCATGAATAATTCCACCATCATATATCTCATTTCTCTGCCACAAAAGGTTGTAACCTTATCCCTGCCACCTCCATAATCCTTTCACCACCACCTCCATATCCACCAAGATTTCATCCATCCACATCTGAGAGTCTTACGGTGAAGTTCATCATCATCAAGGTTCCCCATTCTTAGGAAGTTTAAGTTTAGGTTTATTAGGTTTTAGAGTTTAGGTTTATTTTTGAAAAATTTTTTTTAGGTTTAAATTTAGGCAAGGTTTAAGGTTTAATTTTAGTAGGAGAAGGTTTATTTGAGTTTAGGGTTTGAGCTTTGGGGTTGTCAGGTTGTTTTAGGGTTAAGTGATTAGCTTTATGTTTTTAGTTTAGGATTTTAAGGGTTTAGGTATATAAGTTTAGTGTAAGTTTATGATTTAGGGTTTAGGGTTTTTAGGGTTTAAGATTAAGTTTAGTTTTTTTTATTTTTTTAAAAAAATTAAGCTTAGATTTATATTTATTTATTATTTACTTTTATTTTTATTTATTTAGTTTATTTTATTTTATTTATAGGCTTATTTTATTTTTTTATTTAGTTTAGTTTATTTATTTAGGTTTTTTTTTTAGTTTATTTTTTTTTAGAGTTTAGGTTTAGGTTTATTTTAGTGTTTTATCATTTTATTCTTGTGGTTTAGGTTTTAGTTTAGTTTATTTAGGGTTTTAAGATTTTGGTTTATTAAGGTTAGGGTCAGGTTTAGGGTAGTTTAGTTTAGGTTTTGGGTAGGTTGGGTGGGTAGTTTTTTTTTGGGTTTTTTAGGGTTTAGGTTTAGTTTTTTTATTTTAGTTTAGGTTTAGGAGGTAGGGTTTGTAGTTTAGGATTTTAGTTATGGTTTTTTTTATTTTATTTATTTTGTTTATTTATTTTTTACTCATTTAAGTTTATTTTAATTTTATTTAGTTTATTTTATTTTATTTATTGTTTATTTTATTTTATTTTAGGTTTAAGTTTAGGTTTATTTTTAGTTAAGTTTTATTTTTTATTTTATTTTTTAGTTTATTTTTTATTTTGGTTTAGGTTTAGGTTTTTAATTTATTTTTTAGGTTTAAGTTTAGGTTTTATTTTAGGTTTATTTTTTTATTTTTAGTTTTGGTTTAGGTTTTTTTTTAGATTATATTATTTTGTTTAGTAGGTTTAGGTTTAGGTTTTATTTTATGTTTATGTTTAGGTTTAATTTATTTTAGTTTTATTTATTTTAGTTTAGGTTTAGGTTTATTTTATTTTGTTTATTTTATTTTTTAATTTAGGTTTAATTTTTTTATTAGTTTTTATTTTATTTTTTTAATTATTTTAAGTTTAGGTTTTAGTTATTTTTTTATTTTTATTTTAAGTTTAATTTTTTTATACCTTTAGTTTTAATTTTATTTAGTAATTTATTCTTAGGTTTAATTTATTTTTTAATTTATTATTATTTTATTTATTTTATTTTTTTTTATGTTTATGTTATGTTATTTTTTTAGGTATAGGTTTTAGTTTATTATTTTATTTTATTTATTATTAAGTTATTTTAAGTTTTTATTTTTTTATTTAGGTTTATTTAGTTTTAGAGGTTTTGGTTTTTGGGTTTAGGGTTTTTGGGTTTAGGGTTTGATTTAGGGTTTTAAATTAAGCCAGGTTTAGTTATTTAGTTTATTTTAACTTATTTTAGTTTATTTTATATTTAATTTATTTAGGTTTATTTTATTTTATTTAGTTTAGTTGATTTATTTTGGGTTTATTTAATTTTGTTTAGATTTTTTTATTTTTTATTTTTTAGTTTTAGGTTTGATTTATGTTTATTTTAGATTTAATTTTTATTTTATTTTTAAGGTTTAGGTTTAATTTTATTTTAGGTTTAGGTATAGGTTTTATTTTATTTTTGTCAGGTTTTATTTTAATTTTATTTTTATTATTTTTAGCTTATGTTTAGGTTTACTTTTAGTTTATTTTATTTTATTTTATTTAGTTTAGATTTAGGTTTAGGTTTAGTTTATAGGTTTATGTTTATGTTTATTTTATTTTAATTTAGGTTTTTTATTTTATTTTATTTATTTTAATTTTACTTTAGATTTATGTATTTTTTAGTTTAGGTTTAGATTTTTTTTATTTTTTTTATTTATTTTAGGTTTATCTTTTAGGTTTAGATTTTTATTTAAGATTAATTTAGTTTTATTTTTTTACATTTAGTTTATTTTATTTTATTATTTTATTTTATTTTTTAGTTTATTTTAGGTTTTATTTTATTTTATTTTAGTTTAGTTTTATTAGTTTATTTTATTAATTTTTAGGTTTAGGTTTTAGGTTTAGTTGGTTTTATTTTATATTATTTTTTTTTATTTAGTTTTTAGGTTTTAAATGTTTTATTTTATTTAGGTTAGGTTTTAACTTTAGTTTTAGGTTTTTATTTTTAGTTTAGGTTTTAGGGTTTAGGTTTAGGTTTAGTGTTTATTTTTAGGTTTAGGGTTTTAGGGTTTAGGTTTAGGTTTAGTGTTTTAGCTTTAGGGTTTTTTATTTTTGTGTTTTTTATTAAGTAAGGATTTAGGTTTATGTTTATTTAGTTTATTTATTATTTTATTTAGTTTAGTTTATTTATTTTGTTTTTTATTTTAGTTTACCTTTTTTTGGTTACGTTGGAGTTTATGTTTATTTTTTTAGTTGGTTTATATTTTATTTTAGTTTAGGTTTATTTTTTTTATTTTACGTTTAAGTTTAGGTTGTTATTTTATTTTTTTTTAGTTTAGGTTTTAGATTTTATTAGGTTTATTTTATTTATTTTTTTATTTTTTTTTATTTTAGTTTTTTTTAGTTTAGGTTTATTTTATTTTGTTTTAGTTTATTTTATTTTTTTATTTAGTTTAGGTTTATTTATTTTATTTATTTATTTTTTTTAGGTTTTGGCTT